>JAJOOD010015809.1:0-22554 GCA_029582525.1 Solanum tacnaense | reverse complement strand
TGGGTCGATGGTAGAGATGAAAAAATGAAATTTTGAAGTTGAAAATATTTTTTAAAAACAAACTTAATATTATTTTTTTGGGAGGTGGGGGGCTGGTACGGGGTTGGGTTGGTGGGTCGAGGTATGGGTGAAAAAATGAAATTTTGAAGTTCAAAATATTTTGTAAAAATAAACTTAATTTTTTTTTTGTAGGGTGGGGGTGGGGAGGGGGGGGGGTTGAGGGTAAGGGTGAAAATGTTTTCTTTCATAGAAAACACACCCTAAAACATGCTTATTGCACTTTAAGCAATGTCAATACTAGTACATGATTTGCTTATTTTACACTATTATTTATTATCCAATATAAAATTAAACAAATAAAAAAATAATCTATCTATATATGATAGGAGAAGAAAAAAGGACACATGTCAGCACCATAAAATTCAGAATTTTAAATTTTAAATAATTAAATATAAATATTCTAAATTCAAAACTTGAAATAAAAATACACATGTCAAAATAAAGATCAATTGGTTAAATTTTAAATATGGTGATAACGTGTGTGTTCCCTTTTTTTTGGGAAATTTTTAACTATCTTTTCACAACCTCATTAATTTTAGCAAAACAAATGTAGATAATAATAATAATAATAATAATAATATATAATATATAATATATAATATTTTAAAATTGATGACCAGTTTTGATAAACCCACCTGAATTTATAATGAAATTAACTAAATTAATTTAAAATCCGAAAATAAAAATAAAAACAAAAAATTACAAACGAAGAAGGAAAAAATTGAAAACTCGATTTTGAGTTTTTTTTATTATAAAAGAAGTCTAACTTCCACGTTTTCTAAAAATAAAAAAATACCTATTATGGACAAAATCCAAATTTTACAACTTCTCAATTTAAATAATTAAATTTAAATTTATAATTAAATTAACTAGATTAATTTAAAATCTGAAAAAAAAAAAATTACAAACATAAAAGGAAAAAAACTGAAAACACGTGTAACGCCCTTATTTAGTAGTATTATAATTATAAAATTAGTGGGATCAATTTAAACTTTAGATAATTGTTGTTATCTTTTAAATTTTGAGTTACGAAAAGGGCATTAGTGATTCCTAAAATATAGGTAACTAATTAAAATTAGATAATTAATTTTAATATAATTAACAGTTATGTGGTTTGAATTTTGAAAATTCCACTAAATCTATAACTGTTATGTGGTTTGAATTATGAATCTGATTTTAACTTCATTAAAAGATAATATATTTATGACAGTTTTAATACGACAATTTTAATAGTGATTTATGACAGTTTTATTTTTAATTTTAAATGCTTATAAAACCAAAAAGATAGAGCAGCGTTGGAAACCACCACTGCTCCTACTTCCTCATTCCCTTCTCTCGGACATTTTTTCTCACGGAATCTTTTTATTTTTTGTTTTTTATTTTGTTGTGATTTGTTGAATTTGTATGTAATTACATCCATATAATTGTTCATATAGCATAATTGATCATTATTTCTTATTGAATTATTTGTAGATAGTGTTATTTCAATGTGAAAATAAAATTTCTATCCTTAATCCTTTTCATATATCATGTAAAGAAGTGATCATGTACAAATTTCTTTATTAAATAAGTGTGGGATTTTCTATTTCTTTTTTCATTTTCACTCATTATTTTTTATAGGTATCTATCAATTTTCTCATGATCAATATATAAAAATAACAGTTAATATATATATATAACAAAAAAAGTAAAAAGTAAAAAGTGTCATGTATCAGCACCACAAAAAATAATATTTTTGCTCTTCTTTTTTCTTTATTTTCTATTTATATTTAATATTCTATTCCGTTAGGATTTTGAATTTAAAAACAATTATAATTCAGTTTTTAAATTTTTATTCTTAATTTAAATTAATTATGTTGATAATTACAATTTAAATAGGCAGTTTTAAAACCTCCACTACCTTGCTATTTCTGAACAAATTTTTTAATTTAATCAATTTGTAAAAAGTGTAAATCTTTTCATTAAAAAATATATTATAAATCTATATTTCACAAATATCATCCAAAAAGACAATTGAGTAGCCAATTATATAATTCCCTTTATCAGTTTTTCTAACAATACATTTATTGTTATTCACTTAAAAAAAAGAGTTTAAAACTTTCGACTACACTCTATGGTTTAAATAAATTGTAAAGTTTTTCATTTATTGATTATTCTTTTTTAAGAAAAACAACAATAAATTAGAGGCATCGTACATTTTTATTAGAAAAATGCTATACATTTCCTTTATCAATTTTTCATAAGAAATAAATAAAATAGATTAGATAATAAAATAAAAAATCCTTTGTTAAATAAAATTAAAACTATCAAGTAGCAAAAGAGCAAACAATCACATATAAAATTAGAATTTAATTTAAAAAAATATAGTGATATACGAGTTATTAAAGAACCATAAAAATATAAAATATTCGTGTTGCAAATTAATGGTGGTATTCATTAAGATTATTTTTATCTTTAAATCAATTTTATGTTATATTTTTTACACAAATTTCATATGGTAAAGAATATTTTGAATCTTTTGATTTTGAATAAAACATATATAAAATGTATCAAGATGTCATTTAATATTATGATATTAAATATAAAATGATATATATATGGAATGTTAGAATTAATAAATTATTAACATATTTTTTTTAATTCAAATGACATAAAAAGAATAAAGTAAAATATGAAAAATGATTTGAAGTCTGATGTTTGATCAAAGATAAAATAATCATACAATTAATAGTATCCTTAGAAATTTTTTAATATAATATATTATTAAAAAAAAACTAAAAGCTTAGATGACATAGCTATATGTATTATTTAAAAAAACTAAAAGCTTAGCTGATTGCCTATAGGTATAATATTCTAATAAAATAAATTAAATTGTGTTTAATAATATTAATTTAATGTTCTCAAATAAATAAGTTAATGATTTGTATTATTATTATAAATTAAATATATTATTAAGTGCATAATATATTTTGTTAGTTATTTTTAATTATAAAATTATTACATTATAAATTATCCGCGCAACGCGCGGGCACGTATACTAGTTAGAATTAACAAAAGAAATGTACATTTAGAATAGATATTTTTGGAGGGCCAAAGACTTTACATTTTCAATTATAGAGAAAAATAATTAGTTTTATAGAAGAACGTAAAAAAAAAGAGAAGTTACAATATATTTGGTAATATCATGAATTTTGAGTGAATAAAAGTTAGATGATTAACTCATTTGGCTAATTCATATTTTACACATATTTTTATGGGTTGAATATGGGTATCAACCCATATTTTACCCAAGAAAAAGTCACTCAGCCAACCAATTAAATATGGGCGGGTTGTTCTCTGTACATTCACTCAGCTCTTTGTGGATGCTTAATTTAAAGATAACTTTATATAGTATAATGATGAACATCACTATCTTCACATGATTGTTAGCTATAATTTTAGTGGATTGGAGATAACATTTTTTTCCTTGTTTTGATCATTTAAAGAGGTTGTGCAGCTTTTAATCAAGTTGGTGTGATTGTGCCTTAAGTTTGTATATTCTGCTAAGATCTCACATTAAAAAGATAGGCTTACATGTTGGAATTAAGAGCGAAGTCTTAGTAACCTCTGGTTTTGAAATAGAAACTTAAAGCCTATGACATTCTTATTTACCTTTACTTAGCAGAACAAGCATGTAATCTTCACCATAATTAATGCCTAAAGAATCTGATATAAAGGCTAAGTTATTACTTTTCCAGTGTATTTCATTCTAATTGTAATCACTGAAATATGATAAGTGCATCTGTTACGTTACTTTATTATAAGTAATCTTGCTACTAAAGTATTCTAAAAATATTTAAAAAAAAGAATACAGAAAACAAAAGTTTTTGTGTGAGATCATCTGGGTAAATTTCGGTGTGTTCTATGGTAATAAGATGTTTTACCCTACATATTGTTGTTTAGCTTGAAAGACTCAATCCGAACATGCAAATCGTTTCCATGTTTCAAGGTAATACGAAGCTTGCATATAGTCCTTTTATTTAACTTTGATATCAATGTTTCTACATTCTTCGAGTTGTTGGTAGCCTTTTGGAGAATATGGCAAGTGTTCTCGAAGAGAAACATTTTAAATAACTTGTACATTTTTTAATGCATACTTTATATTGATTTCTTTCTAATTTTAATTTCATTTTGAATGTTTAGGATAATGTGGATGATGCAATTTTAAATGGTGGCAACAAGTCAATTCAATTGATTGAAGTTTATTATGAAGGATTTTTTGAATAGTACGTTCAAATTTACATTTGATCTTGTGGATTGCACATCTTGAAATATTGTTTTATTGCTGTTTGTACAAAGATGTTGATTTCTCAGAATTTATTGCAAATATGTATAATTTTGAATTATTATTTTTGAGTTATTCATTTAGGTAATGCAGCGTTTGAGATCATCTAGATGAAATATGTGATTATACAAACACCAATCATGTGGATCATTGATCTTAAATTGTGGCACGTAAATTAGTAAAGTCTACACTTCATTAATGTTGCTTTACAATTGCTACGTTTTGAAAGTGTGACCTTTAAGCCAAAAAGTGCCACACTTAGAAGTGTAGTTTCAGGTCACTAAAAGTGTTGCCATATCTATATTACTTTAAAAGCATGAACTCCTAACTTGAATATTAAATTACTATAATATATCTAACTTAGGTTGTGACCTTTTTTTTGAGTTGTTACTTTTCCGATAAGTTGTGACTTTTTTCGAAGGGATGTGATTTTTCGATGAGTTGTGACTTTTCTAAAGAGTTGTGACTTTTTTAATAAGTTGTGACTTTTCCAAAGAGTTGAGACTTTTTTAGTAAGTTGTGACTTTTCCAAAGGGTTGTGACTTCTCGAAAAGGTCATGACTTTTCAGATAAGACACAAAAACACTTGTTCATACTAACTTTTGTTGACTATAAATAGAGGGGCATCCTCTCATTTTCCACCACAATTTTTTTAATCTTCTACTATTCTTCTTCTAGCATTTTAAAATATTTCGTGTGATTTATTGTCGTTGAGTGAGTTCAAAGTTTAGCAATATGAGGTACCACTATTCTGATGAAGTAAATCGTTCTATCCTAAGATGGTATATTCCATAACCTCGAGTACTTGAGAAAAATAATTTTGATGATATTAGTTATTACGTTAATTATTTCTATCTTTTATCTTTTCTTACATTAACTTTTGACCAATATTTTTTCGTAATATTATACCGCCCCTATATATGTTATAACACGATGTAGTTATTTTTCCTTGGACGAATCGTGTTTGGATGAATAGATTGAAAATCGTTTAAAATATATGAACTATATCTTTATTGTGCATAAGATAAACATGTGATTATATATATTTATTCACAAATAGAATATATTCTATAATTTTAATTCTTAGTTTTACCAGTTAAAAAATGAAACATTTCTCAGTTATCTCTTGACAGTTAGATAACTATCTTTGATTTATGTAACAGTCAATCGAGAAGTCAAATATGAGAGCCAACAACAAGAACATCATCTATTTTGTTATAACTTATAAAATAAAATTAATATACAAAAAT
This sequence comes from Solanum tacnaense, assembly GCA_029582525.1. Lineage (NCBI taxonomy): Eukaryota > Viridiplantae > Streptophyta > Magnoliopsida > Solanales > Solanaceae > Solanum > Solanum tacnaense. Next base: position 16,920 of record JAJOOD010015809.1, on the reverse strand, counting down.
TAGTTCTAAAAAATAATATGTAGCATACATGTTCAAAGCACTTCTGGTTAAATGACAAGAAAAATACACAAAAGATATCGTCTATAAGGTAATAGTACAAAGATACGACTAATTAAATGATTGAACCTCATCAAATTGAAATAAATATATGCATTATTGCATTTAACTAATAAATTTTTTCATTGACCATCTTCATAGGTTCGCGTGAATAAGAGATATATATGATGATCCACATTGAACATTCACAAAAGAATCTGCAGTATTGTTTTATGCAAAGATTATTATTCAAATTTTCGCTTAAATAAGCAATACTATTTACTATTACAAATATTTTCTTAATTGATAATCACGTGCAACGCATGTGTCGAAAAGTGTGGCCTTAGGTCAAAGGTTACGCTTGTTTAGGTAACCCCAGTTAAAGCATTGCCTAAAGTCAAAAAGTGTGGCCTTAGATATAAGGCCACACTTTTTGATATTTTAGGCCACACTTTCCTGGGGTGGCAAAAGGCCTAAAATGTTGTTATGTGGGGAAATGGAGGAGATATTTTAGGTAAAGGTTGTTTAACTTTTGGGATTGGATTGTGTTTCTCTACATCTTTTTGTGGACCTTTGGGAATGCTTTCATGGATGGGTATTTATTCTTCCTCCATACCTTTGTCTTCTTCATTCATCTGATCTTCTTCATTGCCCATTACATCACGTAATGCTACCCATGGTTTAGAATTGGCGGGGGTTGTTTTTACCTTAAAGATTTGGAGGAACTACTTATATGGTGTTCATGATGACGTCTTTACCGACTATAAGATTTTGCAATATGTGTTTAAGAAGAAGGATTTAAATCTTCGTCAAAGAAGTTGGCTTGAGATACTAAAGGATTTTCACATGAATGTCCTCTTGCATATGCAAATGTTGTGGCGAATACTTTTAGTCAGTTATCATTGTCAAGTGTTGCTCATATTGAGGATGGTAAAAAGAAGTTGGTTCGAGATGTCCATAGATTGACCTAGTCGGTTGATTTCATCAAAGGTGGTGTTATAGTCCATAATGGAGGTCTTGATGTGAATTTGGTTGAATTGAAGAAAGTGTTGCTTAAGATATATGTTGGTATACTTTGGTATCAAGGTCATTTGTGTGTTCCCAATGTTGATGATTTGACCGAGTAGATTTTATCAGAAGCCCATAGCTCTCGATATTATATTCACCTTGGAGCCGCCAAGATGTATCGTGACTTGTGGGAGCTCTATTGGTGGAATTACATGTAGAAGGATATTGTGGAATTTGTGGCCAAATGTTCTAATTGTTAACAAGTGAAAGTCGAGCATTAAAAGCCGAAAGGTTTATCCAAAGTTATTAGCAATCCTACTTGGAAGTGGAAAGACTTAAATATGGACTTTATTATGGGTTTACCCTCACTCACTGGTAACATGACTCGATTTAGGTTATTCTGGATCAAATGATGAAATTGGCTTATTTCATTCAAGTCAAGCTCTCTTATTCGATGGAGGACTAAACCAAGTTGTACTTGAGAGAAATGGTTAGGTTGCATGGATTGCCCTTATCCATTATCTCTGATCGTGGTACAAAATTTACTTCTCAGATTTGAAAACTTTTAAAAGGGAATTGGTACTCGTTTTAAGCTTAGAACCTACCTTTCATCGTAAAACCGATGGGCAAGCAAATTGAACTATCCAAACTTTGAAAGATATGTTGAGAGCTTGTGTGATTGACTTTAAGGATAGTTGGGATGATCATTTGCCTTTGATTAAATTTTCTCATAATAATAGCTATCATTCCAGCATTGGTATGGCTCCATTTGAGGCTCTTTATGGAAGGAGGTGTAGATCTCCTATAGTTTGGTTTGAAGTTGGTGAAGTTTCCTTGCTTGGTCCTGAGTTGGTACATGAGGCTATGAAGTCCTATACTGATGTTAAAAGGAGAGACCTTGAGTTTGATGTACATGATTGGGTCTACTTGAAGATATCACCTATGAAGGGTGTGATGAGGTTTGGAAAGAAAGGGAAACATAGTCCTCGTTATGTGGGCCCATTTCAGATTTTGAGGTGTATTGGTAAAGTTTCTTATGAACTTAATTTTCCAAATGATTTGGCATCAGGACATTTGGTTTTCCATGGCTCCTTGTTGAAGTTGTGTATTGTAGATCCGACATCCATTAATCCCTCTGAAGGTTGGGGAGTTAAAGAGGATCTTTTTTATGAAGAGGTTCTGGTTGATATTTTGAACCGGCAAATTAAGAAGGTTAGTAATAAGAACGTTTCTTCTGTAAAGGTTCTTTAGAGGAATCAGTTAGTTGAGGTTGCAAATTGGGAGTCTGAGGCCTATATGATGTATCCTCATCTCTTTTCCTCCGACCTCATTCTAGCTTGAGGTATTTAGTTCCTCATCGTCCACACTTATGTATTTGTAACACCCGGTAGTCTAGTAGACTAACTACGACTAAGTATGAGGGCAACAAGCCAAGGACAAGGGGAAAGATCAAACGAAAAAGGGCCAGGGGACAAGGGAGGGGCCAAGGCTGCCAACTCTCCCTAAACACTCCCCCACCTTCACGGCTACCACCATGGGCAGTGGTGAGGAGCCAAGGAAAGGTGACGTAGCCTCTGGACAAGACCACGAGTAGGACCACGGTCAGTGGTGAGGACCACGGCTCGTGGTGCCTCTCATGAAGGCTGGACAGTGGGCTTCCAAGTGGGGGTATTTTGCGACTTTCCTGTTGGAGTTAGATTAAAGTGAGATCATTTTGCCTAAGCCAATTACTTTAATCTCAAAGCAATCCAATTGTATACACACAAGTGTGATACATATAGTCAATTCTCATTTTTTTTCCCTTCAAGGCTATCGATAACATTCAACCAATCAATCTAGGATTACTACATTAGATATAGATGGTGACATGATTCAATAAACTAAACTACTATAAGTACAATTTCATAATTACTACAATTCACCCAATTCACAAGTCACAAACTAGGGTTATGGGGAATACATGGATTCATAGGGGATTTTCTCATAAATTCAATAATAAATAACAATTCAATTATAATACATCATAAATCAACCATTGGAAACGTTTTGAAAGAGAACCCATGACATAGATTGAGAACCCTAGTTTTTGAGGGAAATTGGAAGCTATGAAATCAAGTTTTGAAAGGACACTATGGGTGAAAGCTACCCATAGATGAAAACCACCATACCTTAAGAATATTTCCTCACGAAATTGGATAGAAAAGGTTTCTCCTTGATCCTTAGACTTGACCTTGTTCTTCTTCTTCAATGGAGTTTCTAGAGAGAGAATATTTGGAGAGGTTTTGATTTAGTTTTGGGAATTTATGAATATGACTTTATGTAGGTTATTTTAGGTTAGAAAATTACTTATATAGTCCTTTAAAATAAGCTTAAAACGACATCACTTAACCATTAATTAATAAGGTGCCCCTAGACTCAACTGCCAAAAAGTAGTTACAGGGATGACCCACGACTGGGGACCCACAGACCGTAGGTGGGACCACAGCCCGTGCTGGTCAATCGTGGTCCCTTTCAGAGACTTGCTATTTGAGGTCTCGACCTACGGAGGGAGGTCACGTGGCGTGGACCTATCCATGAGGCGTGGCTCCTGCACGTGGCTACTGCATTAGGTATATTCCATAAGGGCTTCACCCATGCTTCCCCCCCTACGGGGTGTGGGTTGTTCCACGTAGCGTGGAACCCCTTTCGTGGGTCACTGCCTGGCAGTCCAAGGGTCTTTTCCCAAGGAATCAAGGTTGGTCCTTGGGGTTTAGGTCTTGACCTCCTAACACCAAGCCATGAAATTTAAGGTATCTTTAAGGCTCTAGTTCTAACGTCAAGCGCTAACTTAGCCTATTTAGTTTTAGGTTAGCTACTAGTTTAGTCTAAAATTTTCTGGAGTGTTACATTATCTCCCCCTTGGGAACATTCATCCTCATCTGATGATCTAGACACGTAACCGGGTTAACAACTCAAGACTAGCAGCCCATCATACATAAAACATCAAAATAATGCACAATTCAAAGGAGGAAACATCATCTCCATCTCAAAACATATTCAATGCAATACAAAGGAGTAGCAACTACATCTAACAACCCAATATGCATGAAACTCAATAATTCTCATATTCATAAGAGGAACTAACTTTTCCTCAACTAAATAATGCTCAATCACAACATCATGGAGCCAATATGCCAATACCCTCAAAACCACACTAAAGTATGTTCATCAATACATCCCATGAAGTCAAATAGGAAATTCATACAAAATGCATAACAACATGAGGAACATAATTATGAAAACTTATTTTCTATTAAATCATGGATTTCATCAAGAACATGCATAACATAAGGAAATCATGGAAAAATTCATTTACACACATGACTCCCAAAACACTAAAATTCGAAAGGGATTATTTACCTCAAGCTTGATTATGAGTAGAAGGAAAAATATGATGTATCGGTACTTCATATCGGCCTCGGCCTCCCAAGTAACACCCTCAACTAGATGATTTCTCCATCAAACCTTAACGGAAGCTACTTCCTTATTTCTCAACTTCTTGACTTGCCGGTCAATAATTTATATCGGAACCTCTTCATAGGAAAGGTTCTCTTCAACACCTAACCCTTCTAAAAGGAATAATGGTCACCGGGTCCCCAATACATTTTTAAGCATAGAAACATGAAATACCGGGTGAACCAGGGTAAACTCATTTGGCAAGTCCAACTCATAGGCAACTCTCCAAATACGCTCCAAAATTTAATAAGGACCAACAAACCGGGGACAAAGTTTCCCTTTCTTTCCAAACCTCATCACGCCCTTCATATGTGAGATTTTCAAATAGACCCAATCACCAACTTCAAGTTCTAACTTCCTTCTCCTCACGTCAGCATAAAACTTTTGCCTACTTTGAGCCGTTTTCAACCTCTCTCTAAAATCAACCAACCAGAGACCTACATCTCCTACCATACAAATCTTCAAAAGGAGCCATGCTAATACTTGAGTGGTGACTATTATTGTAGGCAAACTCTACCAAGGGCAAGTGGTCTTCCCAGTTACCTTTAAAATCTATAACACATGACCTCAACAAGTCTTCTAAGGTTTGAATGGTACGTTCCGCTTGACCATCCATTTGAGGGTGGAAAGCGATGCTAAGCTTCACCTTAGTGCCAAGCCCTTTTTGGAATGACTTCCAAAATTGAGAAGTAAATTGAGGACCCCGATCCGAAATGATAGATAGAGGAACCCCATGCAACTTCACTATTTCCCTTATATACAACTTGGCATAGTCTTCCACCTCGTGAGATACCTTGACGGGAATGATGTGGGCTGATTTGGTCATCCTATCAACAATGACTCATATTCACCTCTTCCCACTTCCAAGAGGGAATTGCCATATCTTGCAAAAAGCCTCCCGGCCTTCGATGCTCAACCTTAACATGTTGACCATTAGGACATTTGGCTACAAATCCCGCAATATCCTTTTCATACCATTCCACCAATAGACTTCCCGTACTTCACGGTATATCTTGGTGGCTTCCGGATGAATAGAATATCTAGGATCATGAGTCTCTTCTAAAATTTGCTCCCTTAGCCCATTCACATCCGGAACACATAATCTACCTTGGAACCTAAGTACCCCATCTCCCTCTTGAGAGAAAGCCTCAACAGACTTCCCAAGTACCAATTCTTTCAACTCCATCAATATTGGATCAGGGTATTGTTTAGACTTCACATCTACCACAAAGGATGATTCGGAGCCATTATGAATCGTGAAACCACCTTTGGGACAGTCTACTAGTTGGACACCTAGCCGGGCCAACCTATGCACATCACGGGCTAACTTTTTCTTTCCATCCTCTATGTGGGTCACACTTCCCATGGATAGTCTACTAAGTGCATCTGCCACAACATTAGCTTTGCCGGGGTGGTAAAGGACACTCATGTCATAATCCTTCAAAAGGTCTAACCACCTTCTTTGTCGGAGATTCAAGTCTTTTTGGGTAAACACATATTGAAGACTCTTGTGATAGGTGAAGATCTGCAGAGCCCCGTCTGAGTAATGCTTCCATATTTTCAAAGAAAATACTACCGCCGCTAATTCAAGATCATGGGTCCGATAAATCTTCTCATGTACCTTGAGTTGCTTTGAAGAATAGGCAACCACTTTACCCCATTGCATGCGTACACACCCCAACACTACTCTCAAAGCATCACAATATACCACAAACCCATCGATACCCTCCGATAAGGTCAACACCGGAGCGGAAGTAAGTCTATCTTTCAACTCTTGGAAGCTTTTCTCACAAGCCTCCGACCACACAAAATTAGCTTTCTTTTTAGTCAAAGCCGTCAACGGAGAAGCAATGGAGGAAAAACTCTCAACAAACCTCTTATAATAACCGGCCAAACCCAATAAGCTTCTAATATTGGAAGAATTTAGAGGTCTAGGACAACTCTTAACCGCATCCGTCTTCTTAGGATCTACCTCAATACCCTAACTATACATAATATGGCCAAGGAAGGCTACAGACCTCAACCAAAACTCATATTTTCTAAACTTCACATACAATTGGTGGTCTTTAAGGACTTTTAATACAATCCTCAAATGGTCCATGTGTTCACCCTCATTCCTTGAATAGATCAAAATATCATCAATAAACACGATAACGAACATATCAAGGTAGTGTCAATAAAAATTCTAAGGGACCCATCCTTCTTTCTCACAAACAACATCGGGGCACCCCATGGAGAGATACTCGGTTGAATAAAACCCTTGTCTAGCAAATCCTTCAATTGCTCTTTTAACTCTTTCAACTCGACCGAAGCCATTCTATAAGGAGGAATGGAGATAGGTTGCGTATCCGACAAAAGATCAATGCCAAAATCTATTTACCGTTCGGGAGAAATGTCAGGCAAATCATCGAGAAAGACTTTTGGAAAATCACTCACCATGGGGACCGACTCTAAAGAAGGGGTTTCAGACTCAACATCCATCACCCTAACAATATGGTAAATGCATCCCTTGGAGATCATTTGCCTAGCCTTGAGACAAGAAACAAATTGACCTCTTGTAATAGAATTCCCCACTTTCCACTCTAAAATTGGCTTATTAGGAAATTGAAATTTGACCACCCGGGTCGTACAATCTATAGAGGCATAACATGCATGTAACCAATCCATACCCAAAATTACATCAAAATAAAGCATATCTAACTCTACCAAGTCCACCAAGGTAACTTTGTGAGACAAGGAAATAGGACAACTTCTATAGACTCTTTTTTCCACTACCGAGTTACCAACCAGGGTAGAAACCAAAAAAGGCTCTAATAGCACTTCGAGGAGTATTTTAAACTTCATTGCTACAAAAGGTGTGACAAAGGACATAGTGGCACTTGGATCTAAAAATGCATAAACATCAATAGAAAAGACTTGTAACATACCGCTTACCACATCCGGGGAGCTCTCTTTGTCACCTCGGGATTAAACAACATACAAGTGGGTTTTGCTTTTGGGCATTAGAGTTGGAACCATTTGGATGAGCTTGCTTATTTTCTCTCCTATTAACCTTGAGCATGGGACAATCTCTTATTTTGTGGACACTTTTGCCACAACTATAGCACTCATCCGAGCCCACTAAGCATTTGCCTACATGTTTTCTACCACATTTAGCACAATTAGGCCTAGCAACATATGAACCACCACTATTACCCCCTTGAGGTTTATGGTTGGAAACCCTATCCTTGTCAACCCTTGGATTACTATAGGAGCCTTGATTGGAGAATCTTTGCTTGAGCCTTAGCCGACCTTGCCCATCAGACTTAGCATTGGAAAATTCCCTTCACCAGTTTTAGCTCTTTTCACCTCCCTATTGCCTTGGAGTTTCTCACTCTGTATTTGTTGGGAATACACCATAAGATGTGAGAGATCCATGTCATGAAGAAGCATTGTGGTATGACATTCTTTTCTTACACTTTGGATATACCCGTCACATACCTACTTATATCATCTCTTGGATCCGCCACCATATATGGAGCATACTTAGACAATGCGGTAAATTTTAGAGAATATTATTCAACACTCATACCTCCTTGAAGAAGGTTGATAAATTTCTCCACCTTGGCTTTCCTCTTCTCTTGGGGAAAGAACCTATCAAGGAATGCTTTCTTGAATACCTCCCAACCTAAGGAACTCGCTCCTTCCGGCCTATTCCTCTTCCATTGAGTATACCATACTTGGGCCACTCCCTTCAATTGGTAAGTGGCTAACTCCGCTTTCTTTAAAGAAGTCAACCCCATATCATCAATTATCTTGAAGAAATCCTCCATAAACTTTTGAGGATCTTCACCCACTTTGGAACCAAAGAACATATGAGGATTCATTCTTGTGAAATCTCTCAACCTTGAAGCTACGGAGTTCGCATTAGTGTTCACATTGTCCGTATTAGTTCGAGTCACTATAGATTGGGCTTGAGTTGGTATGGCTTGAGCTTCCACCGTCATGGCTTGAGTTATCATTTGAATAGTGAACCTAAACTCCTCTTGAGTTACATTTTCGGCCATGGGGTTAACCAGAGCTTGCCCATCTTGAGGATCTTGATTACCTTGAGGAACTCCTTGATTCACATTCTCCTCTTCTATCCTTCTTGCGTTAGCCCTTCGGGTATTCATTTCCTGAAAAAATAGGAGAAGGATTAGAAGGAAGACTTTATAGAGTTAAACTCTATGGCACGACTTAAGAGTAATGAAAGAAGTGTAAGTTCCTAACATCTTATAGCCTCTCTCTCATAAATGTGGTGCGATTCACAGTATGAACAAAACTCTACTAGACGTGGCTTATGAGACATCATCCTAGAATCAATCTAAAGCTTTTACTCTGATACCAAGTTTGTCACGACCCAAGGGTACCCCCTAGACGTAACATGGAACATGAAATCCCAAGAGGGACCCAAGTAAGCCCCTTAGCATATCATCATCACATAAGTATAGAATAATAAAGAATAGAAACAGAATTTCAAATCTTTAAGAACTTTCATAAAAGTAAAGCGGAAGTCTAGACATAGTCTCAATAAGCCATCTACTACAATCGAAGTCTCAAAATGATAGGGTCAGAACCCTTACAATTGAGAATACGAAAATGTGTAGTACAACTAAAGAAATGAAACAACAATAAAGCCCTTGTCCTCAGATCCATGAGGACATAACACAAGCCTGATGAGTAGTCAACCCAAGCTTGAACTAGAAGGAATTGCCTTAAACACCGGAACCTACACTTTATAGAAGAAATATGGGTTAGTACAAAAATGAACCATGTATGGTAGCTATGCATGAAAAACCATAAAAGATGCTAAAAAGGGACAATTTAGTTGAAAACTATACATTTAACCAAGTTTATGAACTTACCATGGACATAAGTGTGAAAGCATAAGATGCAAACATACTCAACATAATGATCATCTCATCATGAAAGAAACAAACCATAAGAACCCTCAAAGAAAGCTTGTGCAATGTATGAATAAGATCCCATACTCCTATCCACACTAAGGAAAGCTCATTAAGTGATTATAGTTCATAACTCCAATTCTCGTTCATTTTATCATAGTGGGATTAACTTTAATCGACATAGACCATGAGAGCTTAATCATGGAATAAGGTGCCTACCCGATGAGTCCACAAATTGGACTCATTTAGGGCTATATTTTAATAGAAATTGTGTCCTCAAATGCTTATTTTATCTCAATATCTGATGAAAACCCTTAAGTTTCAGGTATTTGAAGTTTAAAGGAAAACATGGACATTACTTCGCAAAAAGGAACGAAAAGAACGAAGAAATGAAGGCCTGAGGATCACTGAGTCCACTTGGTGAGTCGCTGAATGGTCTCACTTCGCCTTTTGTTCCCATGTGCTGAGCCCTGAAGGAAAGGATCAAGTCGGCGGAAAAAGGGAGCAGTCGGTGCATCACCGAGAAGTTCCTCGAAACAGTATCATGTCACCCAATGACCCAAAGCACGACGATGCTGAAGGATGGTGCAAGACGGCGATGAACTACACCAAAAGGTGAATTGTCGAGTTGATCGGCGATTCTGACTAACGATGCCGAATAATCCGCTGCAACACAAATCTGTGAAAACTATAAATACTAGTTAGAGTTGTAATTTTAAGTGTGGAACAATTATTATAATTTTCATATACAATAGTACTTTTTTATATTTTTTCTCTAAGTTTGAGAAGGTTTTGAAAACTTGAAGATCCAAAGGGATTCATCTTCAAGATTTGGATTTGGGTATCTTGGATTCTTCAATTTTGGCTTGTATTAAGACTTAAATCTTCATACCCATCTGAATGCAACCTCAATTTGGTATAAATTTCTATCTCTTATATATTTGTGGCTAAAACTCCAATTCTTGGGGTGTGATTTAGCGAATATGGGTTAATATAATGTTATTTCGTAGTTTAAATGTTATTTCGTTTAGTGGTTGTGGATGAATTTAATGAATTTGTAGTTGCAAATAAAAGTTTATTTATGTGTTTTCGGCTTGCTCGTGAGAGTGGTCGTAAAACTAAGACCATTAGATTGATGGCCAGTGTGAGTGGGTCAACATGAGGTTCAGTTCAAGAGAGTGAAACCTAGTCCCATGTCCACACACTCAGCTCGAGAGAGTGAGTGGGTTAAGGCGTAGGTTGGTCTTCATGCGACAAGCGGGTGTCCGAGAGGAACGCATTTGAAACGAGGTAAGTTACTCGAGAGAGAGCTTATCCCCCTTAAAGTCTAGCCCAGTCACAATTATTCTAGTAATCTTCTATCAAAAGCATGTACCCAATAATCCTTAACCCGTATTCCCATCACATCCCAAGGATCCCCTCTCATTATGTAGAAACCCTTATTTATTTTTCCGTTTTTACTCACTAGTGACAAAACCCCATTGTTAATTGACACTCTTGTGTCCCCTTTTTAATTCACAATGTTTTTAATCGTTAATGTCTTTAGCTACGACTAGTTAGAATAAAATTTTATTTTTCTATTAATTCTCAAAACAACTCTCTTGGGAACGATCCCAACCCTTTGTTGGGATACTAAACTATTGTACGATCGTAGACACTTGCATCAGAAGTTGTGTCTTGATTACGCAAACATCAAAATGGCGCCGCTGCCGGGGAAAACTGATATTTGAGAATTTTTAGATTTGTAAAATTTTTGTTCTTCTTAGTTGTAGTTTACTCACCTAATTTTTAGTTTTGTTTTATTTTCTTGTGTGAATATTTCAGAAAGCATGAGTGTTAACGGTAGCAACGGTAGTCAGGTGGGCCACCAAGATGACATCGATAATCTCAACGATGTCCAAGAGCCCAACATTAATGACACCCCATCTCATGGGAGGTGTTGGAGCCATCCGTTTACCCCAGCCGAGGGAAATGCAGTGTTCCACATAACGAGCACCATGTTGCAACTCTTTCAACTAAAGGGACTTTTCAGTGGATTGGCTCATGAGGCTCCTCACGAGCATCTTCAAAACTTCGTAGATGTATGCAGACCATTCTCATTCAAAAACATCTCTCAGGAGTAAGTTCGGTTAAGGTTATTCCCTTTCTCGTTGATAGGAGAGGCATGAAAATGGCTATCCGAGTTGCCGCAAGAATCCATTACTTCTTGGGAGGAATTGGTAACTGCATTTCAAGTGCGATTTTTCCCTCCCTCGAAGATGATGTCACTTAGGGATAGCATCCAGAGCTTTAAGCGTCTGGAAGGAGAACCTCTGCAAGACCTGGCTACGGTTCCATGGTTTGCCTGATAATGCGCTACTTCAGTACTTCTACCGAAGTTTGGACTCGGTAAACAAAAGTGTCGCCGACCAACTCTCACCGAGAGGCTTAATGCAGCAACCGTATGCAGTAGCATCCCAACTTTTATATGGCATGAAAACCATCAACAAAGCATGGTACACTCGTGAGGACCAAGTCTCCCCTCTGACCTTTAAGCTATCCAAGGAGCATATTGTAAAAGACAATGAGAGAGACCAGAACATGGCCAAAATAATGACGCAGCTGGATATTTTATACAAAAATGTCATGGGGGCTGGTGCCCGTGGTGTCAATGTTGTGGGGGTCGGGTGTGCTAATCTTGAAGAGATGAAGTTTGAAGCATTGTATAACGAGGAGGTAAATTTTCTAGCCAACCAAGGCGGTGGCTACTACTCAAATTACCCAAGGCAGGGTGGTAACGAAGGTTGTGCTAGAGACGAAGGCTGGAAGGACCCAGATCGTTAATGGAGGGACCATAATCCGAATTTGAAAGATGGGGAGAAGGATAGATATGTGCCTTCCCATGAGCGCCAGAAACCCAAGGATTCAGAAGATGGTAGGTCTTAGGATATGCTCTCGCATATTGTCAACAAAGTTGAAGGATCAGACAAAATGCTAAAAGGCATGAAAGAAGAAGTTTCTACCCTTAGCCAGACCGTCACCTCCCATTCTGTTTCAATCAAGCAGTTGGAGACCTATATGGGTCATATCTCGTCTCACCTCAATTCGAGACAGCAAGGAGGTTTGCCTAGTGACACTATGGCTAACCCCAAGAGTGAGGTTTGAAGTTGTTGACTTGCGTCGTACCACGACGTTAACTAAGGCGCTGTTTGGGAGGCAACCCAAAACCATTTATTGCTTTCTTTTTCTTTGATAAAATAATGATGTGTTGATTCTGCAGATGGAAGTGTGGAGAGTGAACGAAAAAGTACAGATTGGCGAACAACAGGTCCAATCAGTGAATCGCCAAAATGGTTCGGCGACTCCAAACTAGACCGCTGTTAGACTCAAGACCATCTTGCATTGGAGTCTGTAAAACTCGATGGGATCAAGAAGCTAATGGCGAGTCGCCAACCATATCGGTGATTGCGAGGAAGACCGATGTTTAGACCCTCACGCTGATTAAAGGTCCTGTAATACTCGGCGAATCAGATGCTCACTCTGCCACTCGTCGAGAGGGTTGGCAATCAGAACTAATATCACCGAATGGACGAAAACTGGACGGTCTTTCAGCCAAAGGTTTAAAAAAAAATTCAACTTCATTTTCTTCCCTCACTTTTTCACCTTCCCAAACTCACACCTGCACTCTAGTTTTATATTACTTGCATTCTCGGAGTACTTTGGTTGATTTCTTTGTGCTTGGAATCGGATTACAGTGGTTCCTAGCATCTCAATATCCATTTGATCAGCACAAAAGTTTAGTGTCCTGAACCCCTTAACTATCTTGTCAAAATAGTACTCATTGCAAGTATTGTAATCTTGTCGAAATCTGTTGAACCTCCCTGATTGGGCATAATTGTTTATTTGTCGATTTTTCTTTGATAGCCCAACCTTTATTGCCTAAACTGTGAAATATTGTTCTCCAATGCCTCTAGTGGAGTTAATGTGTGATGAGTGGTATTCGTATGTTATGGGTCCTGGTTGAATCTGTGCCTTTTATGCTTAAATTGCATTTTCGGGTGGTCACGGGGCTGATTTTGAGAAGTTGGGTCAAAAGTAGGCACGTTGGGTCAATCGGCGAGCTGTGACGAGCTCGCTGAACTATTCCGTTGTTCGCCTACTTACCCTATCTCTCCCTTATTATCATGCTTTATTTGTTGTGGTGTCTATAAATTTCTGTGAGAAGTATATGGTCTCCAAGAGCACTCGGTGACTTGCCGAAAGTCTTCTTATTCGCCCTTTGTCTGCACCCCTAACTCATTCTGCACTGTGACCTTCGGCAAATTGTATGTGGCTTGCCGAATGTATTCGGCGGCATGCCGAATGTACTATCTAGTTTCTCTACAGCTGAATGTCTTTGTTTTGGTTGTCAAATATGTTCTAACATTATCTCAAGACTTTCCAGACATGGCCAGACCAAAAGTTGCAGAAAGAAACATGTCACCCTGTAACACCTCGGAAATTCTATGAATGTTGGGCTAGGATGGGTTCTCCTTCGTGAGTTGAGATGATAGTACTTAGTAGTAAACCTTATCCCTAAATGAATGAATGAAATGAATGTCCTAACTCCATGGGAGAGTAATGTTTAGCACCGAGAGGATATGAAGATGGGTGGATACTCCTTCGTTAGTTGAGATGTGAGTATTTAGTAGCAACCCTTAAGATAGGTGCTCCTTCGTGAGTTGAGATAAGAGTACCTAGAAGCAGTCCTTCTATCCCTTAACTATGTTCCCACATAGGACTAGCTAGTGGTCTCTACCACGTAAAGGCTAAAATAATGACCCTACCTTAGGCAAGTGGGGATCCCTCATCCGGTAAGGGTACTACCGGGATTCCATGTCAAGATCCATGGTCTATGTCGGTTAAGGCTCCTCCCACACATTAATGAATGAATGAACTAGGGTCTCTTAAGGATGTACTACTTAGGATAGGTGGTGGATTGGGACATCATCTAGTCATTGCACAAGTAGACATTTAAGGGTGATCTTGGTGTGTCTTAGTAATGATAATGAATGACTGAGTCTTATTGGGCTAATTAATGAAAGTGTTGGTGTTTGAGCATGCTAATGTGAAAGTGAGTCATAATGAATTGAATGTAAGTGCTTATGTTGAATGGAATGTATGTGATGATCTTATGTCATGAGTGAATCAAGTTGTCTAAATACATTAAGTTGAATCAACGATTTATGTTGAGATGTGAAGGGAGCTTGTCTTGTGTAGCCTTAAGGATCACTTGGGTGTGGTATGGAGAGTTAGTATGGGCTGCCTCACCATGTCTTACTTAGGTGAGTCTTGGGATGACATTTGATGAGTGTTCTAGTTTTATGAAGTGACCTGTTGGCTTATGTGCTTATATGTCTTATGTGATTGCTTGGTGAAGGTTGAGGTATGCATGGTAAGTGCACTTTGTGTGACCTTAAAGTGGTGCCTTAGTGTGGGTGATGGTATGGGACGTTGCCCATACATTGCACAAAGGTATTGCTTAGGTTTACTTCAGGTGGAGGTCCAAGGAAAGAAGGTAAAGGTAAATGGCTTATGTATGTTTATGAGGTATTGTGAAGCATATGACTTTGTATTGTTGGTTATGACTTGTAAGGTGCCTATTATGTTGATGTTCATGAGATTTTATTAAAATAGCAAGAAAGCATAACTTCCGAACAAATGTCCTTTTTAGCATGTTTTGCATTTCCTCATACTTAGTACGTGTGTTGTACCAACCCCTTTCTTCTATTTTGTTACAAGTGTAGGTCGTGATAACTAGGAGGAGGTTGTGCTTCGGAGTTGCTTGGATTGCCTCACTCTTCCAAGTCTTTGGTATGTCCTCAAGATTCGAGGGCTATGTTTAGAAGTTTCTTAGTCATTGTAATAGACACTTAAGTTTCATTTCATTTGTAAAGGGCCGTGTCCCTTAGTACGTTTTAAGTTTTTGTCTAAGATTGGCTAAAGAGACTTAGTAGTTCCGTTTACATATTGGTGTTTTCAAATGTTGATGACTCTTGAAGTCTTATGGTTTTATTGAATAAAAGTTTTAAATTCTTAGTGATTTTTATGATCTATGCGATGAATGAATGCTAAGGCTTGTATAAGACCTCCGAGAGGTCAAATACGCATGTAACGGCTAGGGGGTGCTCTCGGGTCGTTACAAGCTTTGTGGATCCACCTAGATATCTATGTACGAATGGTTACGCCTTAGGCAAGTGTTAACCCTCTCTTTTCGGTGTGGGAGTAGAACACCGGATGTCATGTAGCTCTCATGGTCTATGTCGGTTATTGCAATATTTCCCTAATGTAAAAGTAAATGAAGGTATCAAAGGTGTGAACTCTTACTAGGGCTTTCTTAAGGGTTTCTACATAGTGTAAGGGAGGTATGGGACTTCTCTTGCACATTGCACTTGTGGGATCCTAAGAGATGGTTGTAGTAATGTTCTCTTATGATTATGATTATTATGACTTATGTATGTTGAAGCTATGTTATGTATGATCATTATGAATGTGGTAAGTTATGATGAAATATGATCTTTTGAATGTATGCATGAAGTAGGTTGCTTAATGTGATACTTGGCTTTGAATAGGGTTATGGGGTTCTATTCTTTGCATTGCACTAGTATTGCTTGGGTTGTCTACATGTTGGGATGATATTATGTTGGTTTGCACTATGCTACTTAATTTGTGTGCATATTGGATTTACTTGGCAAAAAGCATGTTTTGAATAAAATGTCCTTTTATGTATGTTTTAATGGTTTTTATGCATAGTATCCATACTTAGTACGTGTGTTGTACTAACCCATATTTTCTCCCTTTTCCCAAACATTTAGGTTCGGGCCGTTGAGGATTCAAGCTTACTTCTCAAGACACTTGGAGTTGCTTCCCCAAGTTGGTGAGTTCTCAAGTCCGAGGAAAAGACCTTATGATCTAGCTTCTATGTTTAGTTCTTTGCTTATGTTGAAAGACATTGTTGTACTTCCTATTTGCAAGACTTCTTATTGATGTAAGGGCGAAGTCCCATTTTCGATACCTCTATGTCTAGATGGTGCATTGTGACGAAGTTAGATTCTATTTTTCAAAAATGAAGTGAAGTTGAACTTCCAAAGTAAAAGTTTTAAATTTTCCGTGATTTTATTCTATGATACATGTTATGATGAATGCTAAGGGCTTGTATAAGACCTCTTCGAGGTCGAATACGCCGGTAACGACTAGGGGGTGCTCTCGGGTCGTTACAAACTTGGTATCAGAGCATAAGGTTGAGAATAATGTAGGATTCATGTCACAAGATACCACGTTGAGTAGAGTCTTGTTCATGGGTGTGAAGAGCGCCACACTTATGAATGAGAGGCTACGAGATGCTTAGGAACTTTCACTCTTTTGTTATTCCATAGTCGTGCCTAAGAGTCTTAACTCTATTTAGTCCTTTTCTTCTAATCCTTCTCTTGTGCTTATA
>JAJOOD010015808.1:0-22819 GCA_029582525.1 Solanum tacnaense | reverse complement strand
TTCAGATTATTTCATTGCTTTATTGCTTTGTTCAATTATATGTTATTTCAGCTTTACTCTATCCTGCATGCTCAGTACCTTTCAAGTACTGACGCATATGTGCGCTACATCTTCTCGTGATGTAGGTTCAGGTTCTCAGCATCCAGATCACGCTTAGGTCGGTTCCCAATCTTCAGTTCAGCAGCATCAGTGGTTAGTACTCATTCTTCGAGGACTAGTGACATGTTTATCTTTATCGCTTTTAGTCTTTAGTTTCAATTTTGCTAGACCTAGTTGGGGAATGCCCCAACATTTCTAGTAAGTTTAGAGGCTTATTTCAGACATAGTTAGATTCAGCTTAGTATTGAGTTAATATCTTCTTTGTATTAAACTCATCAGTTTTCATTTATATCAGTTATAATATATGGGTATTCCCCATCTTTTCATTTTTATTCATGATTTAGCTTCCACATCAGTTTATTATCTTTAGTATGTTCATGATCAGGCAAGCAGGGTTAGCTTGGGATCACTTGTGGTCCTAGGTCCCGTGTCCGCATCTCGGGGGTAGCTCGGGGCGTGACAATTTAGACATTGGTTGATGGTAAAATGGTGAATTTGGGTTTCACTGCACCAAGTGGGTAAGACAACGAGTTAAAGTCTCGGTGCACCATGATAATAAGAAGTTGGGTTCAAGTCTCATTGATTTATGATCAAAGGCGTCTTTATATGGGTAAGACATTGGGTTTAAGTCCTAATACACTATAGTGATGACATGATGACTAACATAAAGTTGTATACTTTTGACTGAAAGTCATGAAATTTACCCAATTAATTTGCTCCATTCTCTTATGTGAATGTGGTAGCAGTGCATAATATGTCTAAAAAATGAGAAGTGGTTGAATTTATGAATATGGGTGTGGTAAAATGTTAATGGTCATCCTTATGGTAATTAAAAGGAAGAACTTTTGGGGTTCTTAAGATGGTCCTTCAAATGTGAAGGTAATTTTGTCCATCAAGGTGGTATGAGGGCACATTGTTTCTTAAGATGGTCCTTCAATTGTGAATGTAATTTTTATCCATCAAAGTGGTATGAAAAGTTATTGGGCATATTGTTGTTGATGCAAGCCAATTTGAAAAGTTTTGTAAATACTCCATCAAAATAAAGGAATACAAAGTGGTAGTACATTTGGTACATTTGAGCTCTTCAACTGATGTTAAGTTGAGTCACATAAATTTGATAATGCCAAAGCATGACAATGCGTTTCTAATAAAAACTTATAGAGCATGTACAAATGGTTATGGTTCATTTCTTGAAGAGAATGTGACTTGTTTTCGTATGGATAAGGACATGTTCATGTAGGGTTGGATAAATGTCACATCTACCTCTATGGGAGGTTTGAGTTATTGAATTTTTTTTTTGACATAAATGGTCATTTTAGTCATATACTTTGAGTACTACACAAATGTGGTTGTATGTTTTATTATGAACTATTGGAGGACAAAAGAAAGAAATAATTCTTTTCTATAAAGGTTCGTTGTGGTCATGACCAAAATAAATGTTGTTGTGTGGCAAGACAAATTTGTCGTTGTTTGTCAAGAAATAAGTCGTGCATGTAATAATTTTAACCATGACAATAATAATAATTTTCTCCTTGAAGGAGATGGTTGATTAGTCCACAAATTGGACTCATTTAGGGCTTTATTTTGATAGAAATAGTGTCCTTGAATGCTTATTTTGTCTCAATATCTGATGAAAACTCTTAAGTTTCAGGTATTTGAAGTTTTAGCAGAAGCATGGACGCTGAGGCGCAAAAAGGAACCAAAAGGCTGAAAAGAACGAAGAAGCTGAAGCTTGAGCTCCGCCAAGCACACTTGGCGAGTCGCCAAAGGGACCGATTCTGCCCTTTGTTCCAGTACGTGAAGCCCTGAAGGAAAAGGATCAAAAAGGCAATGAAAGGAAGCAGTCGACGCTTCACCGAATAGTTCCGCAAAGCAGTACTATACCGCCCAATGGTCCAGAACTTAAAGATGCTGAAGGCAGGCACAAAACGGTGATGTGACAGAAGAAGGTCGAGTCGCCGAGTTAGTCGGCGTATTCAACTAACCTCGCTGAGCTATCTTCCAGCACCAATATTTGATGGCTATAAATACTAAACTCTTTATTAATTTTGAGGGGAACGATTATTATTAAAAATTTCAGAATAGAATAGTACATTTTTGGATATTTTCTGTCAAATTTGGAGAGGGTTTTTGGGAGACTTGAAGAAAGAAGGATTTCATCTTCCCCAAGTTGGAAGTGGGTCTTCTCCATTCTTCTTCCTTTGCTTAAATCAAGGTTTAATTTCTTATACCCATTTGATTTTAGTATCATTTTAGGTGTATTTTTTATTTCTTGATGTGTGGCTAAAAACCGCCCATTCGTAGGGTGTGATTTAGCAAATATTTGTTGATATTATTTTGGGTTTTGCTTGCTGATAGGTTAGATGTATTTTAATGGTGATTTCACCTAGTTGTTGTGGTTTATTCTAATGGGTTTGTAGTTGAAAGTACAAAATCACCCATGTGTTTTCGGCTTACCCGAGAGGGAGGTCGCGAAATCAAGACCACCAGACTGATGGCCTAAGGAGTGGGTCGACAAGAGGTTCATCCCGAGAGGGTGAGCCCTAGTCCCATATCCTAACACTCAACTAGAGAGAGAGAGTGGGGTAAGGCGTAGACTGGTATTCATGCGGCAAATGGGTGTCCGAGAGGAACCCATTTGTAACGGGGTAAGTTGCCCGAAAGGGAACTTATTTCCATCTAAAGTTTAGCCTAGTCACTATTATCTTACAAATTTCCTATCGAAAGCATGACCCAACGATTTATCTCAACTTGTATTGCGGCCACACCCCAAGAACCTTTCCCCATACTTGATTTTCTTGTTAATTTTTGCTATTTTGAACTTACTTGTGACAAAACCCTCATTTGATATTTGACACTTTTGTGTCACTATGTTTTTGTTCATTAATATCTTTAGCTACGACTAGTTAGAGAAAAATTTAATTTTTCTATTAATTCACAAAACCACTCCCTTGGGACGACCCCAACCCTTGGTTGGGTTATTATATTATTGCACGATCGTAGACACTTGAAGTGGAAGTTGTGTTATTGATTACAGTAAATATCAAAATGGCGCCTCTGCTGGGGAGTGGTGTTATTTTTAGAATTTTTGGACTAATAAATTTTTTGTTATTGTTAGTTGTAGTTCACTAACTTTACTTTTAGGTTTGTTCTTCGTTGAGTTGTCCATTTAGATGAGTATTGCTGAACAGAGTATTGGCAAACTGATCGAAATGAGCCAAGTAGTCCAAAAAGACTTCACGCTGACCTACCTAGCATCTCAGCTAAACGACTTGGCCACCAAAATCTCAGAGGTGGAAGTCCAATGCAATAGCAGGGGGAGGTACATTCCCTTTCATGAGCGGAGGAAATTTAGAATTGGGGATAAAAATCATTTCGAGGACGCACTTCAAATCATTCTCCAAAAGATCACCGATCAAGATCGGGTGTTGGAAGAAATGAAGGAGAATATTGAAATGTTGAATCAAATGATTGGATCTCACTCTAGATCAATCCAAATAATCAGGTCATTCCTGAGTTTTACAGTGCCTCATCTCCACCCAAATGACATAATGGGGTCACCTAGTGACACTAGGGATAACCCTAATAACGGAGAGTTAAACAGAACTTACGTTGTGCCACGACGTAAGATAAGGCGCTTCTTGGAAGGCAACCCAAAGTTTTACTTCTTTTAATTATTCTGTTCGAATAATGGTGTGCTAATTTTGTAGGTTCAAATGAGAAAGGTGTAGAAAAGTGCAAGTTGGCTAGCCAAGGATCCGGTAGGTGACTCGCCGAACCTATTGGCGATTCCAACTTAATCCACTATTGGGATCCCAAAATAAGGAATTTTCTGTAAAACTCGGCTAGGTAAGTACGCGTTTGGCGCATCGCCAAGTTGATCGGCGATAAGACTAACGTCGCCGAATGATCGACAACTGAACGGTTATATAAAGGTAAAAGGTTAAATATTTTGAACCTCTCACCTTCCCTCGTTTCAAACTCCTCGAAATGACACCAAAGGTACTCTTTCTTAGATACTTACCTCTCCATTAATATTTAAGTTGGTAAGTAGTGCTTAGGGTTGGATCTCTTTGCTGCCTAGCGTTTGAAAAAGAAAGTTGATCGACATTAAAGGTTAGTCCATAAAACCCTGAATTTATCTTAAAAGAGTTTGCACTCATTTGCAATTGTAGTATCAAGATGATATGTGTTGGGCCTCTCTGATAGAAATAGGTTGATATGCTTTGTGTAATTCGAAATTAGTTGCCTGAAATATTTTAATAATCGAATGCCTTGTTGTTTGTGCTTTATTTTGATTAAGATTTCAATGGGTGCTGCTTGATTGTCGTTGTATTGGTTGGCTAACACCTATATGGCCCACATTTGTGCTTAATAGCGAGAATTGCTAAATGAAGGAATGGGTAACGACATTCTGAAGGGTGATCGTAGTTAAATGGCCAAAATTTGGCAGGACCAGAAGAAGTCTGAGTATTCTGGGGTGATGGGAAGTATGGGTCTTGCGTGAATCTCGTGTATGCATGCTTTGAGTTTGCTTTTGAAGATCATAAGGTCTATTTCGAGAGTTGGATTGAATAATAAGCACGTGGTGTCGTTCGGCGAGTTAGGTCGAGCTCGCCGAATGATTCAGCTGTTTGCTTATGGGTCATAGTTCACCCTTGAGTCATATCCTTAGTGCTGTGAAATCTGTAACTTTTGGCGGACAAATTCGTGCTCGTTGAAACTAGTCAACGACTCGCCGATAAGACTTTTGATCGGCCTTTGCATGCCCTTTTTAATCTCTTTCACTGTATCTTTTGGTGGACAACTTTGCCATCGTCGAATAGAATATTTCATCACCAATTTGCCTAAAGTTTAAGAAATCCCTTCGGCAAGCTCGATCTAGCTCGCCAAAGAGGTTTGGCGACTCGCCAACTGGATCGGCAAGTCTTTCTACAATAAGATTCTCTGTGTTTGTGTTAAGTTTTTACTAATCTCTTGACCTTTTACAGATATGGTACACACAAACTTAAACAAACCACCTCAGAAAAATGCAAAGGGAATTACAATAAATAAAGGAGGATCATGTCCTTCACAAAAAAGAAAGCAAGATCTCCCATCGTGGGATAAAGGCAAACGAAAGAAGCATATAGCTAGAAAAGGGTCTGCTATTGAGCCAGATTTCCTTGAGCAATAAGATGAACAACCCTTGATTCACCGACAGAATAGGCTCAGAGATGGACATCAATCAACACCCACCAAAGTTTCATCAGCTGTAACTCTTCCGACTACTGAATCAGTGCCAGCTTTGGCACCACCTCCAGTGTCCCCTGCACTCCCCGTAGCTCCATCTCAACCTAGACTGTTGAACAGATTGAAAGGCGATGGTTTACAGAACATTCTCGAAGAAAAGTTACTATTTGTGGAGGGTTTGGAAGGTAAGCATGCTAAGGTTTTTGACACACTCAGATATCATGAGTTTGAACAGTTCACTAGGCCACACGGCTCTTACATTCCTTCCTGGGTCTGAGAATTATACTTAGCCTATGGGGAGTTGGCCTCGAAAAATAAGAAAAAGTCTATTGAGTTCCAACCAGTGAAGTCGATTGTGGTTAGAGGCAAAGAGGTGGAATGTCACATCGAGCATATTAATGTTGTATTCTCGGTACTACCCTACCAGGGTCTGCCTATTGTCCCGTCCCTAGATGATCTGAAGGGTTGGTTAGCTCCGGTGATCTCCGACATCACCCCGAGGTGGATGGATGCGGGAGTCCCTATTGAGAAGAGGGATATGAACATTGTCTCCCGGTACTGGTTCGTCTTCATCAGTAGCACTATCATGCCATATCAGAATGAGTCCATTCTACGTTTTCCTAAAGTGGCTTGCCTTGGTTATATCATGGCCAGGAGGAGGATCTACCTCGGACTGCTAGTATCACAGGAGATGGATGTGAGAGCCAAACAGACGCATACATCTCTGCCATTTCCTGTTTTGATCACTGAGTTACGTCGACGTGCTGGGGTGCCACGGGATCCTACTAGCGATATAGAGGTCACACCGTCTTCCTCCACTGATATCCGGCGCATAAAGGCCGAATTCATGTGAGAGGAGGTTCATAGAAGAAGAGCAGCCCCAACAAATAATTCTCCAGAGGTCAATGTTGACTTATTATCAGCAGAGACACCTGCGCCCACTGCGGCCTGTGAGCCCTCATGTATACCAACTCCCTCTTCTTCATCCTCACAGGTTACAGGTGTTTCGTCATCCTCTCAGCCGGCCAGGATCACTCAGGCCATAATCCTGAATATGGAACAGTTGGCCTATTCAGCTGATGTAAGAGCTACCCGACTGGAGAGGTCTGTTCCAGGGATGATCGATAGGGCCATACTAGCACCACTTGCCCCGTTTCAGACCTCTGTTGATGTCTTGACAGTAAGAGCTACTGCTTGCGAGAGAAAATAGAGGGAAGCCTCTGAAATGGCCGCTCTAAAAGCTAAAATCACAAGTTTGAGGAAGGACGTAGACTACCTTAAGTCTACTAACTTCACTTCACTAGTAGATAGGGAAGATGATGAGGATGCTCCTGAGACCACCGAAGATGTGCATGGGGATGGCACAGCATATGCAACGTCAGATGCAGAGACCGACGAAGATCTGATAGCAGGTGATGAGGAGATGAGAGAGAGTCAAGATGCGGGCATATTCACGGATTTGCCAGATTTAGTAGAGACGGTTGTACAACTGGTGATCCAGACATTACCAACTGAGACGTCCACAACAGCCCCTAGTGGATCTGGCACTGATTTTCCATCTGAGGCTACTCCGGGCACTGATGGCCCGACAGATAGAGAAACTGTGTAGACATGACCTTTCTCTACCTTCCTCTCTGTCTTACTTACATTTACTTTTGAGTTACTCTAAATTGCATTTGAGGACAAACGCTTGTTATTTTGTGGTGGGGTGAGAGTCACCTTTATGTGCTACTATTATTATTGGTGTTTTGTGTTTATATTTGGGTTGTTATGTTTTAAATTTTGTTCAATATTGCTTGTGCGATTGTTTAAGCTTATGACTCATTTTGCTTTTAATTGCAATTGATTTTGACCCCTTCCGAAATATGTTTGAATTTTTCGTACATTGTTGCGACCCCTCGTGAGTTGGATGTGGCTGTTCCTTTACAAAAATTTGAGTCTCGATTTTGATCAATATCGATGACTTGAATAGTGCTCTCAATTGAACGAACATGAATTTACGGCTACGATGAGGCCAAATGAAGTTGCATAAACAATATGTGAACTCTTTGCATCTCGTTGTGCTTAACCATTCATCGAATTGATTCTCCTGTAATGACCATTGCACACTAGCGAAAGTGTGTCGCCTTGTTTGACTTAAGTGTCGATGCCTTGTGTGATTAGCTTGCTTTGAACCATGCATGTATAAACCTAGAAGTTTCCCCGTTAGTCTGATTGATTTAGAAAGATGTCCTCTTGAGATGATCTTAGGCAACTTTAAAGAGTGTGAGCCAAATTTGACATATACCTCTTTTGTGGCCTAACCGTGAACATGTGAAACTCTTTTGAACCCTCCTTGAGCCTTACCTTTCTTTGGAAGAACCTTGAAGTACCCTAGACCTTAGTTGACCCACTACCTATAATCCTCTTGACTTGTGGTTTAGTGAATAGCCAACTTAGGCCAAAAGCCTAAGTTGGGGGTGTGGTGAAAAGGAAAAGGAGAAGTCAAGAAGTGCTATAAGAAGTCTCCCTTAACCCATGGTGCTACGAAACAATGGAACCCTCCATATAAAAAAAAGAAAGAAAACAAAAAGAAAAGAAAAGAATGAAAAAGAAAATTGTGGAATAAAGTACAAAAGAAACTGGGTTTCCGAACAATTCATGGAGAGTGAATAAAAGGATGACTTAGAAGCACTAGATTTTTTTTTAAAGGAAGGGAAGAGAATGTTTTGAGACCACAACATCTCATGAGGATAAAAAGTCACTAGTCCTAAATGACAATACCTTTGCACTCAGCCCCATTACAAGCCTTAGAAAGACCTTTTTAATCTTGAGTAAGCAGAATCGAAAGTCGATCGGAAAATAAGGGCAAACCTATGGGTAAAAACATGCATTGTGTTCCCTTTTTTGAGTGTGAGAGTTGCATCTAATTCCTGATCTTGAATTGACTAACATCTCTGTGTGAACATGGAATCATTCTTTACGCGAGGACATTTAGTTACTTCTTGTTGAGCTTGAACTTCCACAAGAATCAAGTATTGCGAGCGCGAGAATCTTTAGTAATGGTGTTTCACACCTTGAATCTTTGAGTACAAAATTGCTTCTTGCATAAGTAAGTTGAGTCTTGACGTGTGCATTCATGATTTAGTCTTGTGTAGCACTGTTTGAGACACCCTTTTTGAATGGCTGAACTTGAGTTTGCTTAAGGACAAACAAAAGTTCAAGTTGGGGGTGTTGATGAGTCCACAAATTGGACTCATTTAGGGCTTTATTTTGATATAAATAGTGTCCTTGAATGTTTATTTTGTCTCAATATCTGATGAAAACTCTTAAGTTTCAGGTATTTGAAGTTTTAGAAGAAGCATGGACGTTTAGGCGCAAAAAGGAACAAAAAGGCTGAAAAGAACGAAGAAGTTGAAACCTGAGCTCCGCCAAGCACACTTGGCGAGTCGCCAAAGGGACTAATTCTGCCCTTTGTTCCAGTACGCGAAGCCCTGAAGGAAGAGGATAAAAAAGGCGATGAAAGGAAGCAGTTGGCATTTCGCCGAATAGTTTCGTGAAGCAGTACTATACCTCCCAATGGTCCAGAACGTGAAGATTCTGAAGGCAGACACGAAACGGCGATGAGACAGAAGAAGGGCGAGTCGTCGAGTTAGTCGGCGTACTCGACTAACCTCACCGAGTTATCTGCCAGCACTAATTTCTGATGGCTATAAATACTAAATTATTTATTAATTTTGAGGGGAACGATTATTAATAAAAATTTCAAAATAGAATAATACGTTTTTGGATATTTTCTGTCAAGTTTGGAGAGGGTTTTTGGGAGACTTGAAGAAAGAATGATTTCATCTTCCCCAAGTTGGAAGTGAGTCTTCTCCATTCTTCTTCCTTTGCTTAAATCAAGGTTTAATTTCTTATATCCATTTGATTTTAGTATCATTTTAGGTGTATTTTGTTATTTCTTGATATGTGGCTAAAAACCCTCATTCTTGGGGTGTGATTTAGCAAATATGTGTCGTTATTATTGTTGGGTCTTGCTTGCTAATAGGTTTGATGTATTTTAATGGTGATTTCACCTAGTGGTTGTGGTTTAATCTAATGGATTCGTAGTTGCAAATACAAAACCACCCATGTGTTTTTGGCTTGCTCAAGAGGGAGGTCGCGAAACCAAGACCAGTAGACTGATGGCCTAAGAAGTGGGTCGACATAAGGTTCATCCCGAAAGGGTGAGCTCTAGTCCCATATCCTAACACTCAGCTAGAAAGAGAGTGTAGGGTAAGCCATAGGCTGGTCTTCATGCGACAAATGGGTGTCCGAGAGTAGCCCATTTGAAACGGGGTAAGTTGCCCGAGAGGGAACTTATTTCCATCTAAAGCTTAGCCTAGTCACTATTATCTTGCAAATTTCCTATCGAAAGCATGTACCCAACGATTTATCTCAACTTGTGTTGCTGTCATACGCCAAGAACCTTTGCCCATACTTGATTTTCTTGTTAATTTTCGCTATTTTTAACTTACTTGTGACAAAACCCCCATTTGATATTTGACACTTTCGTGTCACCCCCTTTAATTAACTATATTTTTGTTCATTAATATATTTAGCTCCGACTAGTTAGAGCAAAATTTTATTTTTATATTAATTTTCAAAACCACTCTGTTGGGACGACCCCAACCCTTGGTTGGGTTATTATACTATTGCACGATCGTAAACACTTAAATTGGAAATTGTATCATTGATTACGGCAAACATCAATGGTCACCATAAGAACGGTGTTGTGAAATTTGTGGCAGTACACAAACTTAATTAAGAGTTTTGGAAGAACTAATTTGTAACTATCCAGAAATGAAAATAGTTCATAATATTGAGGTTGTAGTAAGTCTCAAAAAAAACTTTTTAAGCTTCGGAGGAATTGAAAAAAATTTATTATATTGAGACTGTAAATTATTGTAAGTTAAATATCTTCAGATTACTACAATCAAAGTGGGTTATGAATATTTACACAAAAGGCTACCCCCATTTCTCTTGTTTGTTGTATACAAATATATGCATGATGATGAAATCGCATGCAAAAGTAAACTAGAAGTTTACTAGATTAAATATCAGTTGGCATAACCGGTTGACCATTTCGGTTCAAATATGATGCAAAAGAATTGAGAATTCATGTGGTTATATGTTAAAGAAATAAAAGATTCTTCAAGAATTCTTATGTGTTGCTTGTTATCATGATAAAATGATCTTTGTACCAGCTAAGGTTGGGATTGTATCCCCTGAAATTATTTGGAACAGATAAAAAGGTGAATATGGTTCCATTCACCTACCATGTGGACCGCTTACTATTATGATTTAATAGATGCATCTATGGTATGGTCACATGTGCATTTGTATCAACTTACAAATTGGTTTTTGTAAAGTTGTTTGCTCAAATTGTTAAATTAAGAGCACAGTTCAAAACAATAAAATTATGTTGATAATACTGGTTGGTTTAGCAGAAATTGTTTGCCTCCAATTATAACTAGACCATTGATTATGAGAACAAATCTCTCAAATAAAATTTATTATGAGATGAGTTTATTTAACGTGTGTGCATCAAGCCAACAAGGTTCTCCCATCACAATTGGTTTAGGGTCAGGAGCCAAAAATTTCCATCTAAAAATTTGATTTGTGCACATATGATTTTATTGCTCCACCACGCACAAAGATGGATCCTCAAATGAGGTTGGGGGTAAATGTTAGATCTCCTAATATTAGGGGAGATATGTTTAGCAGTTGAAAATTATGTGTGGGGTGAATTATCTAGATCATCGTTAAAAAAATGTGAACTTGAAGTTCAAGAGATAATTCATTTGAAAAATGTTGCAAATAATTAATTTGCCAGATGTATTTGCTGACCCAATATTTTAATTAAGCTGCAAATGCTCTAATAAATAGTTCTTGAAGGACAGAGTCTATGGTGTGCCAGAAGCGTGATAGACCAATCGATTCCAAACGTAAAACTCCTTGAGGAAGGAGAGGAGCAAATTATCAAAATGGTCATGATAATGAGGTAAGTATTTTGAAAGAGCACTATGACATAACATTTCATGAAACCTTGGCAAAGATTCAGGTACATGAAAATGCTGAAAAATGAAGAGATCTCGATAAGTTATGTCGTATTGGAATCGATATCAAAATGACCATCGACGATATCTTTGATATGAAGTAGCACTCAATGCTATAAATGGTTACGAGAATCTTAAATTCGAATCTGTCATATAGTGTGGACAGATAAATGATTGGCACTATTCAAGCATATTTTGTTTCACTTAGAAAAGTGATGTTTTTGATCTTATAGTTCATGGATCAAAATATAATGTCAGTGTGGTACAAATGAATCATTGTGCGAAAGTATAACCGTAAGATATACAATGCGGTTTGTGCATCGGGGCATAAAGGGTTTTCACAAAATTCTGACATTATTAAATTGAGATATATTCTCCAGTGGTGGATGCAATGAGACTTGTTTCAGTCTAGCAATAGATGAAATACTTGAATATGCATTATGAATGATTATTATGTCTAACTAGACGATGAATGTTTTATGAAAATCCTTGAAGGATTTAAAAAATCTTAAAGCAATTCCATAGAGTACCCAATGATTTTAAGACTGCTTATCACAGAGAAAAAATCTTTTGATCTCATGAAAATGATTTAAAATGTCATGTATTAGTGCAATTGGTGCACTTACAGATTGCTGATTATGCAAATTCTAGAAGATTATTTGATATACATAACCAAAGTTATGTGAAAGGATTATCATATTATCATTCAAGTTATGACAACAAACTAACAAAGCAAGTGACTCAACACATAGAAGACATGTGGTTTCTTTCAGAATAAAAGACGAGCTTCAATAAAATTGAAATGATCAATCCCTGAGTCAGAAATAATTTGATTATGTAGTTGTATAATATTTATTGAATCTGCATAAATCTCGATCGCAAATGGACTATTATTTACATATGGAGACACAACATTATCTTGGAAATTCAAAGAATCAAACATTGGTAACCACTTCTTCAAATCATACAGAAATAATATTGGAGTGTATTTGGTTGGAATCATGATCTATCATATTTAGAAATATGTGATTTTCCTTTGGCGAAGGATATTCCAGCCACCATATACGAAAATAATATATAACTCAATTGAAGGGAGGATACAATCAAAGGAGATCGGACAAAACATATTACACCAAAAGTTTTTTCACACATGATCTTCAACAAAATGGTGAGATAGACGTTCAAAGACACATTCAAGTGATAATCTTGTAAACTTATTCACTAAGGATTGCCAACATCAATATTTGAGAAGTTGTGATATAAGATTGGAATGCATCGTCTCCGAGATATCAAGTAAACTTTTTATCGGAGGGAGAAAAATACGCGTTGTACTCTTTTCCTGAATCATGGTTTTATCCCAATTGGATTTTCCTAGTAAGGTTTTTAATGAGGCAACACACAAAGCGTATTAAAAGATATGTGTAATCTTTTTCCTTCACTAGGATTTTTTCCCACAAGGTTTTTTCCAAGTAAGGTTTTAACGAGGTATATTATCTATGGACATCCAAGGGGGAGTGTTATAAAATATTATAGTGTGGATGTCCATTACACCAATAAGTTACTCTCACCCATTATCTCCATTACTTTCCTCCATTATGAATATAATCATAACTTCCATAACTTCCAACTTTAAAACTATTATTCTTGTAACCTTTCACTTCCATAACCTCCTCCATTATATTCATGTTAATGTCATGTTTATGATTAACCTTTTGTATGCCTCTATGTTACACTATAAATAGAGGTATAAGAGTTCATATTGTATACACTTGAAGACTTGAAATAATAATGAAAACTCTCATCTCTTGTCTCCCTATTTGTATTGCTTTCATCTTCTGTATTTCTTGTCTTATTTTGCTTTAGTTTTACAACACATATACATTTTTTAAATTAACTTGGTTTTTCTTTTTATATGTCAAAGAAATGAACAGAAAACCTCCTATTGGTTGATTTGTTCTCACAAAATAAAAACATTCCTTATTTTTTCTCTCTGCTAATTTGAAACCCAAATTCCTCCTCATCATCGTCTTTCCTTTGTCTTCTTCTTCTACTTCCAGGTATGAACTTCATTCAACTATAGCAAAAATACTGAGATTTTGTGAATTACTTTTCATTATTTGCTTTGAATTCTCATTTTTGTAGTTGTTGCTTGTAATAAATTGAAGGATACTGAATGGATTTCAAGGCAAGATCCGTATGTTTGCCTTGAATACGGCAGTTTTAAATTCCGTACTCGTACATGTACATGTACAAATTTAAGGATACTGAATGGTTTTATATCTGTTTACTTACATTTTTGGTGAATTTTGATGAGATTCATGCTTTTGTTCTGCTAGATGGCGGAAAAAACCCTACGTTTCAAGAGAAATTTGTGTTTTCACTCATTGAAGGGTTGCGAGAGATCAACGTTGTTGTGTGGAAAAGCAATACTGTTAATTCAGATGATTTGATAGGGAGCGGAAAGTAAATCTCAATTTGTTTTCTCTTGACTAATTTGGAATTGTTGTTTAGTTGATTGAATGATCTATTTAGTTTGTTAGTTGAGTGTTAATCCTTAAATTACTTAATTTAATTCTAGGTTTCAACTACAGAAGGTTCTCTCACAGGGATTTGATGATACTGCTTGGCCACTTCAGACGAAGAAGGGCAGGTAAATTGATAAAAGCAACTTCTACATTGTTCATTTCTAGATGAATTTGCTATGGTCTTTCTTTGATGGCGAGAATTGTGTTTATGGTCCTTCTTAGTTTGAATTTGTGTCTTTTGTTGCTTGTTTCTTTGACAAAATCTTCTACATTGTGCTTCTGCTCTTTCATGTGACATTAATATGATAATTTGTTGTAATTTGTTCCACCAGGTCTTGGAACGTATGGTTATGATGTGATTCTTTACATTCATCACTAAAGTTCTTCATTTCATCATTATTGATCAACATAGACTTGTCTATAACTAGCCATCAACTTACTTCCGGACAGTGATGCAGGTGGAAGTTAGGCTTTTATAAGCTATCTGAATTCTGCACAAGTGTTGAAATTTTTTTTATTCAACTTTCTACCCATTAATTGTCTACTTCTGGTTGTCCAAGCGGAGTCATGGATTAGCTCTTTCTACAAAGAGCCTTATAGACCTTTAGGCATACTAGACACAATTGGGACACATGTTGGCTTCAAGTTGGGTGAAGAATTAGGGGCAGTTGAGGTTCAATATACTAGATTTGAGGCGAGGAATTTCTGTTATTGATTACCTTGCAGGATATAAGTTGAGTCAACAAGATGTGTAATTTGTTTTCTCATATAAAAGGTATTTAGTCAGCACACAAGTACTAATACTGGTGGATTCATGGGGCTATAAAGATTTTTTCTTGATAGTATTTGTGAAGTCATTGGAGACGAATGAAGAGAGCAGCTTTTTCAAAACTTGTGTATTCCTAATGTGAATTAAAATATATTTTGGCATGTGTATGTTTTTTTAGGTAAGGAAAGGAATAAGAAGAAACATCGTGTCTTTATTCTTCTTATAGGAAAAAACAGAAGATAACCAGAAAGTGTTTTATGTTTAGATCTTATGTCTTTCTTTTCTTGATGACTGAAAAATTGCTCTACTTTGACCTCACCTGTCAGGGACCTCAATGTTTCACTTCTGTTTTATTGTAAGCGTTACACTTAGTTTAAGTATCAAGGGGTGTATACACAAATTCTTTTTCAAATCTAGGAAAGAATCTCATGTATTTCTAGGGAACTCAAGGATGCCTTGTGTCATGAACAAAAACATTAATAGATTTGTCTGTACATATCTCTACAGTTAATAATGTTAATTTGTTAATTTGAACTGTGTGAACCTAAGTTTATAACAAAGTAGTTTTGTGAAATTGTGTTGGCTCTTTTGCTCTGGATGTTGGGGGTAGGGTTGTAATGAATGAAATCACATTGTGTAACAGAAGTACTTTGGCTTGTATATTTCTTTTACAGGCATGCAGGAGAAGTTCAACTAATAATGCACTATGCAAATGCCAATGTAAGTGCCGCCGTCTTTTCTTAGAATTTCTTCCTTGCTCTCCACCCCAAAAATGATTTAATGTCTTTAACACGAATTTCTCTTTTACTTCCAGAAGCCAGCAGCAAGCCATGCTCAATCAGGCCCTCCATATCTAACACCAACTCCTGGATCATATCCATATTCAGTAGCTCCACCACATGTAGCTTCTCACCCAACACCTTCTGGCTATCCAGCACCATTTCCTTATTCCACAACCCCGCCTCCTTCAGCATTTTATCGAGCTTCTCCTTATCCCACAGTCCCATCCCCTCCAGCAGCATATCATCCAGCATCTCATTATCCCACTCAATCGGCTGCTTATCCTTCACCTTACTCATCACCTACATATCCGCCTCAGCCTTATCCACCACAGGGTTACTCCTATCCTCCAGGTAAATATTCTTGTAAGATGTGAATTTCCTACTCTCCCCTGGCATGCCAATTAGGGTTAACTATATACTTTTGTTGTCTTTCCAGGTCAATACCCTCCACGATCGCATTGATGCTATGTTCTTAAATGCTTGGACAAGGATTGTGCACAAACAAGTACTTGCTGAGTTTTCATTTATTAGTGTGGTCTCATATCCTTGTCTGGTATTGAAATTTAGGACTTCGTCATGACATGTTTGTGATTGCTATGCTGAAACTGTTTAATATTTGTAGAATCTGGAAATTATTCAAACAAAGCTTATGTTTTGTGCCTGTACTATATAGGAGTATCCCCAAGCGAAATGTACAAAAATTTTCTGTCAGATAGGCTCCACCGACTTTTGTATGTGCCTCATAGCCAAATGTGGAATCACATGATGATCATTCTTTTTTACATGGAACACTTTAGATTGTACTTTTGTGATTTTTACATCCTGTTAGAATTGTTGATATGCCAGCCTTTTGTAAGTTGAACAAAACATTTATATTTTTGGGAATCTTGCCTCTTGGCCACTGAATTTGAATTAATCAAATAAGGTTTTAGCTTTCTTAATATTCTGTTGGGAAGTAATTTTCTTAGTAGTTTGATCGGTCGAGAATACCTTCAAATGCTATGAGTTTCTCTTGGATGCTGGTAAAAGTACTTCTGCCTGATGAGTACTATTTTTGCCATTCTCAACTTCTATTTTACTTCGAGCAACAATGTATCAAAAATTAAGTGCACAAAGAAATAAGATAAGGACTCGAGTACCAACACATATTGTTATATCACTAGTAGAAGCCTAATTAGACTTGGTTCATAAGTTGGTTATTTTACCAACGACGGTCAACTCATCATTGATACTAGAAAAGGAACCTAGAATTACTACGCACCTAAGAAGAGAGGACTCCTCTCAAATACAAAGTATCTAGAGAATCATAAATAAGAGACTCTCCCTTATAAAATTAAAAAAAGGAGAATCTACTAGAAATAAGACATGTTCAAAGAAGCTATCACTTAACACAAGAACTAGCCTAGATGAAAAGGATCAAGTATCAAAAGGTGGTACATATGTATTTCCAACAAAGCTTGGAAATGGATTAAGTGTGACTTATGTTTGATAGCGACCGTGTTATACTTCTTAACCGGAGGTGTAATTTGAGCGCATTAGTAATTTAGTTGATCGATGGTTTCAATAAATACTTATAAGACATTATTATTTTAAGTATAAAATTCTTCTCTTTTTCCACCATGTAAGCCTCTTGATGACGATCGAAAGATCTTCTAATCATCTTTAGATGGATCTCTTGTTTAGTGAGAATAATATGACATACTTCTCCAATTTTGCAAGGATCGACTTCGTGGATTGTCTGCTAGATCTGTCCTTAAAAGACTATTCATTGAATCACGATCGCTCACATTAAGCACAATAAAACTAGTAAAATGAGTAGGCAAGTTACTCAATGTTCAATAACAGTAATTAAAGAACAAATAAATAAAAGCAATGTTGGAAATATTTGAGTTCTTGAAAAAAAACACAATTAGTAGCCGAAATTAATGTATAATATGTACGAGTGATTGAAACTTAATGTATATTTCCTATTTCATATGGGAAGTTAAAGTTCATTATATTTGGGGAGTTCAATAAGTTGTATTACTTTTGATTTTATTTTTTGCTTTTAAATTTATTGGTTGATACTTGAAACATAAAATAAAAGTTCAAAGGCACTGACAAAATATAATATTATATCATGAACATAATTTAGGTGGAGAAATGTTTTCCTATTTTGTTTCTATACCAAAATAAAATGAGCCCAATACAATTGGAACTTGACAAACTACCTCAGTCACAAAAGTGATGTACTCTAAGAAGACAATATCCCATTCTTGTTTTGGTCTGTAGGAATTATGTTACCATTACAAGAAGGTGCCCAAGTTTCTGCACAACTATCCATAAAACCCAACACATGTTCTAGGCGGAGTCATAAAATCGAAGTCAAAAGAACTACTTTTATTTTTTTTCCTTTTCCAAGCCACTCTTCTTCTGTTTTTCCCCTCAGATGGTGTATCAGCATCACCGTTAATATTTGTTTTGCCTTCTTATGGTTGCCACCTATTTTTAGGAAATAATCCACCTCATTTTTTAACCTTAATTGACCCCCGGGCATCAACTCAATATAGTATCTATCAATAATTTATGTAGTGGCTCTTGTGGTACGAACTTTTATTCGAAACCTCCAATTTTCTGGCAACCACTTTGAGCTATCTAGATTCACCTGACGCATATGCGTAATCTTCCTCTAAAGTTGCAACTTACTCAAAGTTACATCAGACGCTTTTCCTTCAGTGGGTACATCATCTTTGTTTGGTATGGTGTTCTCTACCCTAACATCCAA
Source organism: Solanum tacnaense (assembly GCA_029582525.1). Lineage (NCBI taxonomy): Eukaryota > Viridiplantae > Streptophyta > Magnoliopsida > Solanales > Solanaceae > Solanum > Solanum tacnaense. Next base: position 4,571 of record JAJOOD010015808.1, on the reverse strand, counting down.
CAAAACATCAATGTAGGTTCCTAACGGCAACAATGAGTCTGAAGGTGTATCATCATTGCATAAGTCCTCCCTGGTAACAATTATTGGTGGGATGGAGGAAGCATCGGCGTCGACCTTAGTCATCAGAGGAAGCTTTGAAAGAGTCAATGTGGAGAAAAAGTCCATTATTAATTTTTCAAAATAATGAACTTATTCTCCACATTGACTCTTTCAAAGCTTCCTCTAATGACTAAGGCCGATTTCGTTGTCTCTTCCATCCCTTCGATAATTCTTACTAACGACGACTTCTGCAATTATGGTATACCTTCAGACCCGTTGTTGCCGTCAGGAACCTACATTGATGTTGAGTTGGATGTTAGGATAGAGACAACCACACTAAACAAAGATGATGTATTTTATGAAAGAAAGGTGTCTGATGTAACTCTGAGTAAGTTGCAGATTCAGAGAAAAATTGCGCCTATGTGTCGGGTGAATCTAGATAGGCCGAAGTGGTTGCTCGAGAATTAGAGGTTTGAAACAAATGTTTGTAGCACTTGAGCCACTACATGAATTGTTGATAGATGGTGTTGAAGTTTGCTTTTAGTTATTGCAGTAACTTTTAGCAAAATATGTTATTTAGTTTGAATAAATTTGAATTTTAGTTAGTTTGTTTATGTTGTTGAGATATTTTAGGTTGTTTAAATTTTAAATTATGCAGATTATGTGTTTTATGTTGGCTATTTAATGCCCCTCAATGCTTAACAAAATCATTGAAAGGTATTGAAAGTCATTTCAATCCATTGAGAGACATTTTCAATTTTTTGTGCTGCCCCATCTTTTTAAAAAACACCAACAGTGGTATCAAGAGCTTCATTGATCTTAAGGGATCTGTGAAATCCTCCAAAGAACTACCATACATTTTAAACCCGTAAGGGCTACCTTTTAACCCATCAGAGCTACCCATTTTAACCTATCAAAGCTACCTTTTCAAGCCGTGTTTTTTTCAACACAAAGACTTTTCTAAATCAATTTTTAACCAAAAATAATGGCAAGCAGCAGGCTCTCTTTGAATGCCCCACACATTTTCACAGATGAAAACTATCAAATTTGGTCTGTGAGAATAAAACCATATTTTGAAACATATGTGATATGTGAGGTTTGTGTGGAAGAAAAACCCTTACAACCTCTCTCTACAAATCATACAAAAGTTCAGATTAGAGAACTTTCAAAAAAACATCTACACAAGACAATGTCATTGCATGTGTTTTTGAAGAACAAAATCAAAAGAAGAAATTTTGCAAGTTCAAAAACATTGAAAAAAATCCAGCATCAACTACCAAAGAAAAAATTGAGGAACATTTTTTCAATTGCAGTAACTAAAGCAAAGGAGGAGTGTTGAAGTTTGTTTTTAGCTACTACAGTAACTTTTAGCAAAATAAGTTATTTAGTTTGAATAAATTTGAATTTTGAATTTTAGTTAGTTTGTTTATGTTGTTGAGATATTTTAGGTTGTTTAAATTTTAAATTATGCAGATTATGTGTTTTATGTTGGCTATTTAAAGCCCCTCAATGCTTAATAAAATCATTGAAAGCTATTGAAAGTCATTTCAATCCATTGAGAGACATTTTCAATTTTCTGTGATGCCTCATCTTTTTAAAAAACACCAACAGATAGTATATTGAACCAATGTTCGAGGGTAAATTCAGGCCAAAGAATGAGGTGAATTTTTCCCCTTAAAACAGGTGGCAAGCACAAGAAGGAAAAAACTAACATCAACGGTGATGCTGCTACACCATCGGGGGAATAAAAGAACAGAAGAAGTGTGGATTAATAAAGGAAAAAAAGAAAAGTATTTCTTTTAACTTCGAATTTGTGTGAATCCTCCACAGAGCATGTGTTGGGTTTTTATGGATAATTGTGTAGATACTTGGCACCTACTTGTAATGGTAACATGGTTATGAAGACCAGAACAAGAATGGGATGTTATCTTCTTAGAGTACATCAGATTTGTGGTGGTGGAACATATATAGCTAGACTAGGTAGTGTGTCAAATTTGCAGAGCTATTTGTGTTTCGTAGCCACAAATGCGATGTAATCTAAGAAGACAATATCCCATTCTTGTTTTGGTCTCTAGGAACTATGTTACCATTACAAGAAGTTGCCCAAGTATCTGCACAACTATCCATAAAACCCAGCACATGTTCTAGGCAGAGTCATAGAATCGAAGTCAAAAGAACTACTTTTATTTAATTTTCCTTTTCCAAGTCGCTCTTCTTCTGTTTCCCCCCTCAGATGGTGTATCAACATCACTATTAATATTTATTTTGCCTTCTTACGGTTGCCACCTATTTTCAAGAAATAATCCACCTCATTTTTTAACCTGAATTTACCCCCGGGCATAGGCTCAATATAGGATCTATCAATAATTTTTGTAGTAGATCCTGTGGTACGAACTTTTATTCCAAACCTCCAATTCTATGGCAACAACTATGACCTATGTAGATTCACCTGACGTATATGTGTTATCTTCCTCTGAATCTGCAACTTACTCGGAGTTACATCAGACACTTTTCCTTCATTAGGTACATCACCTTTGTTTGGTGTGGTGTTCTCTACCCTAACATCCAACAAAACATCAATGTTGGTTCCCGACGGCAACAACGAGTCCGAAGGTGTATTATCATTGCATAAGTCGTCGTTGGTAAAAATTATTGATGGGATGGAAAAGACATCGGCATTGACCTTAGTCATCAGAGGAATTTTCAAAATACTGAACTTTTTCTCCACATTGACTCTTTAAAATCTTCCTCTAATGACTAAGGCCGATTTCGCCGTCTCTTCCATCCCTTCGATAATTCTTACTAGCGACGACTTCTGCAATGATGGTATACCTTCAGACCGTTGTTGTCAGGAACCTGCACTGATGTTCAGTTGGATGTTAAGATAGAGACAACCACACCAAACAAAGGTGATGTATTTTATGAAAGAAAGGTGTCCTATGTAACTCTGAGTAAGGTTCAGGTTCAGAGAAAAAATGTGCCTATGCGTCGGGTGAATCTAGATTGGCCAAAGTGGTTGCCAGAGAATTAGAGGTTTGCAACAAAGTTTTTAGCACTTGAGTCACTACATGAATTGTTGATAGATACCATATTGAACAAGTGTCAAGGGTAAATTCAGGTCAAAGAATGAGGTGAATTTTTTCTTGAAAACAGGTGGCAAGCACAAGAAGGAAAAATCGAACGTCAACGATGATGCTGCTACACCATCGGGGGAATAAAATAACAGAAGAAGAGTGGATTGATAAAGGAAAAAAAAAGTATTTCTTTTAACTTCGATTCTGTGTGACTCCTCCACAGAGCATGTGTTGGGTTTTTATGGATAGTTGTGTAGATACTTGGTACCTACTTGTAATGGTAACATGGTTATGAACACCAAAACTAGAATGGGATGTTGTCTTCTTAGAGCATATCAGATTTGTGGTGGTGGACCACATATAGCTAGACTAGGTAGTGTGTCAAATTTCCAGAGTTATTTGTTTTTCTCAGTCACAAATGCGATGTACTCTAAGAAGACAATATCCCGTTCTTGTTTTGCTCTCTAGGAACTATGTCACACCCCGAAGCTACCCCCAGGGCGCGGACACGGGACCTAGGATCATGAATAACCCCAAGCTAACCCTGCTGGCATATCATAAGCATTCTTAAAGATAAACTTAAATAATAAATACTGTGCGGAAGCTAAATCATATGAATAATGTGAAATGATGGGGAATACCCATATACTATCTGAATAAATGAAACTGTGAGGTTGAATACAAATGAAAAGTCAAACTCTAAGACTAAAGCTGAAACTAACTATGTCTGAAATAAAGCCTCTACTGACTAGAAATACTGGGACATGCCCCAACTAGATCTAATAAAGACTGAAACTAAAGCTAAAAGCGAGAAAGATAATCATGTCACTAGTCCTTGTAGAATGAGGACTCACCACTGATGCTGTTGAACTGAAGATCGGGAACCGATCTATGTGTGATCTGACTGCTGAGGACCTGAACCTACATCACGAGAAGATGTAGTGCAGAGTATGCTTCAGTACTTGAAAGGTATTGAGCATGTATGATAGAATACAACTGAACAACAACATAACTGAACAAGCATAATAGTAAGGATATAATCTGGATAAGGATACTGAACATGACTAAACTAAATGCAATGACCAAGTTTATATCATGCTGAACTGAAATCTGACTAAACTGATAACATGGTCAATGAAATAGAATCTAACTGTAAGGGAGCTACTAATAACTGACATAAAACCACATGAGCTAAATGTGGAGTCCGATGTATATGCCCCATCGAGAGGACCCTATATACCCTGCCAGAGGTATAGAGGCATGCTGGCGTGATCACTAAAATGATGCCCACGGAGGGGACTTACAACCTGAAACGACCCCAAAAATGCCCGAAAATGTGCTTCGGAAACACCTATAATTGTAATTTCCATATATCTCAAAATCCGTGCATCATTTTGGAAATTCGACTTCATATTCTTATTCAGGGGGTCAAATTGAGTGGGAAATGAGTCTAACCCG
>JAJOOD010015807.1:0-15627 GCA_029582525.1 Solanum tacnaense | reverse complement strand
TATATGAGTGTCTATGACAATTCTTTGTGGGACTGAAAATGTTATTGTCTCTTCCTTCTAGGCCAATATAGTGAATTTTAAAGCTTTATTGATAGTAAATTTAGTGATCGGAAGTTCAATAATTTAAGTCATTCTAACTATTTTTCGTTTTGAATGGATTGTTGTCACTTTTTTAACATTTTGAATGAATTGTATCTTTTATTTTTGTGTATGGTTAATAACCGAACCAAATCAAACCGAAATTGATAACCACCAAACGATAATTTTAAAACCGATTAAGTTGGTTTGGTTTTGATTTTGACCAATAACCGATCCAAACCGACCTGTGAGCACCCCTACTAATAAGTAAGCATTTCTTTCGTTTTGAAATAGCCAAATAGGTGTTGTTTTAGCAATAAAAAGAAAATGATTACCGCTTTAGAAATTCAAGATAATAATTGGAATTTCTTTCGTCTTAATTTAAGTGAAACAATTAAAATTTTGAGAGTCAATCAATTTTTTTTTTATCGAAGTTTGTTTATGTTTTAAAAATATTTTAAGTCGTTATTATTGTAATTCATAACACTTTTTATGTATTTTTTTTAAAAGAACATAAATTTAATTTTTAAAAACTTAGAGGTTCTACTTTTGGATTCACGATTTGCTACATAAATCGAGACATAGAGAGAGTAATTGTTTTCAATTATACCAATGTGGGAGGGAGTTGCCTTGTTACGGAGCATTAAAAATTTTCGGTTCTAATTCAAATTTAGTCGAACTCTAATATGAGTACAGAATACTGAATATAAATAATACTTTGTATTTATTATTTTTTCTTCATTGAACGTGAAAAAAGCTAAAACAATACTTAGTACTTATTTTGAGACAAAAAAAAAATGTATTTAAACTTTAGTACTATTGAGTCACGTAATTAGCACTTCCAAAACGCTTGTAAAATTGTCGTGTGCCATAATACTATTTTCTCTGTTCATACAGCCAATAGAAAATTCAATACAATAAATAATAATTGATTTTAGTTACAAATTGACATCTAACCTACCAATGTCCTTTTTCTCTAAAAACGACAATAAAGTAATGTGGAAAATTTTCCATTTTGTGTTCTATTCTTAAACTTCCTCGAAATTTCTCAATGCAAATGGCAACCAAAAACGATAGCTTTTCATTTGTATTTATTTTTTCATATAATTTAGGTAGATCTCCCCAACCTATTCCTCATGTAGGTTAGGTAGAGCGAAATCAAGTGGGAGCAAGAAGTTTTATCTAAATTTTCGTTGATTATATCAATCAATAATTCCATGATCTAAAGATATATATATTACTCCATTCATTTTATGTGAATGTTTAGTCGATTGCGAAAATCATAAAAAATAAAAAATTGGTTTTTTGTTACTGTGAAGTAATAGTTAACTTTAAATGATCTTCCAGTCAAGGAGAGAATTTGCAAAATTCAATTTTCGTCGAGAAATAAATTGTTTTTTCCCTTGTTTCGAAATGAAAATATAAAAAGATATATATTACTATGAATATTTTGACCAAAAAATTAGTCATTTCATACTCTTGGAGAGTATTTTTTCGTGCTTTTGACAAAAGAATTAAACATTTCATACTTTCGGAGAGTGTTTTTTCGTGCTAGGTCACTAACATGTATATATTGTATCATTTTATTTTTATAAGCAACTATTTCAGATTAACTTTTTTCTTTTCTTTTCAACTATAAACAACTATAAAACAAATTACTTTTCTTTTCAATTAATTCTTCCACTATATTTTCTTCTTCTTCTTGTGGGCTGAAACTTGGCATTTAGCAAGAGATCTTCCAATTAAAAATAATCACATCCACTTGAAATAGTAGTAAACAAGTATGTATATATATTCCCATAATGGATTTATGGAAAAGTTTGGTTGAATAACAACTAATAAGAGTTTTGGCGCAATGATAAAAATTATCAATTATGTGACTAGTAAAACACGTGTTCAAACTATTGAAGTTTTTATAATATAGAATTCTATAAAATACTAATTAAACATGATATTCTTTTTAGAAAGAACAAATTTAAAGTATTCGTTATAATATTGAACAAGTAGGTATAACTATCACAAGACAAACATTTTATTTAAGCCAACATAGATATAAATCTTAAGAGTCTTGTAAGCGCATCTACGTACATAAATTTTATCCCTCATCTCTATAAGATCGTAGATTCTGATACAATTAAAATATACAAAATTTCAAGTTTCATCTTCCATGAAACTTCTTGGAAAGTTGGTATATCAATATATACATTATTGGACAAAAAAAGAAGACAGAAAAGATGTGGCCCTTTGGGAACTTTTCTTCAACTTATCACTTCAAACTAAATAGAGAATGAACCGACGAGGATGGTGGTGGAACAACAAGTATTAATAACTTATTAATCAGAGTTCTCAAGTTTGAGTTCCTCTTAGTATGAAATTGTTTTTGTTAGGAAGTGTTTTACCTTTTAATATAACTTTTCGTTGTGAGTTCAAATTCAATCGGTTATCAATATAAGTTCAAATATCGATGAAAAATAATATAAAAATCAAATACAGGAAGGGACTAGAGAGTCGAGAGTACTATTCCCAGCTTTGATAAACCCATAGCCAAAAATCGAAATGCTAGTCATATTGTTCATTTAATGAAAACTCGTGGAGTAAAACACCCTTATCTATGACCTAATTTCACTAGACATAGGTTTAGAAAACGATTGTCTTAATCGGCATAAGTTCTATAGTAATAGTAATTAAGTAATTATGTCTTTTACGACATAACTTAAGAGTTCTGAAACTAAAGTTTTACCTCTCAACATAAGCTATGTATGAACTAAATCATGTCTTTTACAACAAACATTGTGGTCTGTGAGTTCTAAATTGAACTTTTGCCTCTATCGACATAAGTTCCGTAGGATTTAAGCAGCATAACTTGTGTTACATTATGCTACAAAAATATGAACTTATCCAAAACAAAAATTGATTGTTATTTTGATGTCAAGAGTATTTTCAACCACTTTTTTTTTACTGAAAATGCCGAAGGACAAAATTAAATGCCATCCCCAAAATGAGCTATTTGTGCAAATGGTTCTTATAAAATCATCAAAGAATATTCTTTGAGTTGATTTGGTTATATATTAAAGGTTAAAAAAAATAAAAAATCAACTTAAGCAAAGTACTTCGGCCCAAACCTCATTTAGCCCATCTCAAATTCTAAAGCCCATCTTCATCTTAGTAACGGGTCAAAAAAAGGCCCAAATCCTAAAACCCTGCAATTGTACCAAACCCTTAATCTTCTTCTTCTTCTTCTTCTTCTTCCTGTAGATTTGCTTTTTGCTGTCTGTGAAGAAAGGTGAAATTTTTTGAAGAATTTTCGTTGTTGTTGCTTTCAGTGAATTAATCAGTTGTAAAATGTCGTCGTTCAAGAATGCAATTCCTAGACGAGCTCATAAGGAGCGAGCTCAACCGTAAGTAATTCTGTAATTGATTTCACATATTATACTGATTGTATGTGTTTTTGAGTTGATTTGGTTTAATCTTGTTGTAAATTTTCTTATCAGACAAGCAAGGAAAAAATTCGGGTTGCTTGAGAAACACAAAGATTATGTGGTACGGGCGACAGCATTCCACAAAAAGGAGCAGGCTTTACAGGTACAATTTAGCTTTTTTTGTTTTGTTCAACAAGGAATTGAAAGATTTAGAAGTTAGAAGAGAATGTAGATACGGAATTAGTTGAATTATAAGTATTGTATAGCTCGATATGTTAGCTTAATGAGGACATGACCTTAGATAGGAAGGTTTAGATACAGAAGTAGCTGAATTCGAAGTATTCTATAGCTTGATACTTTATATCTTCAGTTTACAGAGCTCATCTAGAATGTAGAAGGTTTGTAGGCAGCCGTGTGTTGGAGTACTTTTACGATGAAGAGGCAGGGAGCTAGTCTCATCTTCTCCTTTTTAAGTAGTCTTATCTAGTATTTGCATAGTATCCTATTCTTCATTATTATTATTAATTTTGAATGCTATTATGTTGTCGTTATTATCTTGTCTATCCTGTTTCTATTACACTTTTTTTGAGCCGAGTGTCTTATCGAAAAAAGCCTATCTACCCCACAAAGGTAGGGGTAAAGTTTGCGTACATCCTACCTTCCCTAGACCATACTAGCGGGATTTAAGTGTAGAAGGGTAGAGGGGCAGGCCCATCATCCTCAGTTTTGAAGGTTGTGGTGGGCTGATTTCTCGGTGATAAGAAAAAGATCGAAACCCTTGATTGTGTTTTGCAAGTAGTCCTTTTGAAGGGGTTCCTACATTTTCTTTTGTTTTTTTATTTGGTGGGACCTTATCGTTGTCCTGAATGATCATTTACATTTTATATTATTGGATATGTGAGTGATATTTGTTATTTGCCTCACAGAAACTCAAGGAAAAAGCAGCATTTCGAAATCCAGATGAGTTCTACTTCAAGATGGTTAAAACAAAAACTGTTGATGGAGTGCACAAACTGGAGTAAGATACGAATATTCATATCTTTTGGTTAATCTAATTTCTTCCTCAGTCGTTATTGACCTGACTTGTTGGTCACTGTTCCTTGTTTCCAGGAGCCAAGCAAATAAATACACTCCGGAGGAACTCATGTTAATGAAGACTCAGGATATAGGCTATATTTTACAAAAAGTTCAGAGTGAGAAAAAGGTTTACTGTTGCTTATTGTGGTTGATGTCGTAATTAATTTCTTTTCTTTCTCTCTCTTGTTTGATCCCTAGAATTGAGACGTTTCTTCTCTTCCTTCTTGTCAATAACTCTTATTGTATTGCTCATCAAATAATAAGTCTTATTGTATGCAGAAAATTGAGAAGTTAACTGCCATGCTGCACTCGCTTGATAATCAGCCATCAAATAAACGTGTCTACTATGCTGAAGACAGGTTAGAAATACCCCTTTAATTCTTTATCCATTCTTACACATTCAGCATACAGGATTGCAATAACTTACATTCTTGTGTTTACGTGCGTACACAGTCAAATTACAATCATGTTTGGGAACATCTATTTGAATGTAATTTACCTGACAATTCTCGTTCAACTTCATGGGTTGATATATCATTCAACTTCAGAAAATAGTTCACTGTTACCATACAAGTAAAGACTCATTTGGAGCCATCTACTTGATGGTCATTCATTGGCCTGGCATATTGCATCCAATATTTAGCTTTCTTCATGAGCTGAAACCTCATCACTTGATCTCGGTTGACTTTTACCATATGACTGAATCAGAAGGACCAACGATTCCCGCCTTTACGGTATATCATTATCTCTGATGGATACCCAAGCTTTGTTCACAAATTATTTCCAAATATTACCTAACTCTAGTTCTATTGGTCCGAATAAAATAACCAAGCAGGTATCTTCCCGATTAAATTTAGTGCCACTCATGACTGAACCTCTAAGGAGACTGAATTGCTGAAATTAACTGATGTTGGGCTCTTTGGAAAAAAAGAAAAAGGAAAATACTGAATCATTGAAACTGTGCAAGTGCAAGCTTGAATTCTGCAGTGGGATTTGAGCCTCTCGGGACTTGTCTTTTTCAGTAATCTTTCCTTGTTTCCTGTTTTTAGCTTTCTTTGTTTGTTTAGGCCTCAAACAATCAGGCAATGCCATTTTCTTTTATCATTCTTTTGGTCCTCTCTCCTCTATATCCCACATGTTTGAGAAGAGGATGACATGATTCTATATAAGGATTCCTAAGAGCTTTATTTAAATCTTCTATTATAATCATTTTGGACAGGAAGCAAATGAAATTACTTATGTTGCAGTGCCACCCAAATATCACTTTGAATTTTATTTTTTTGTTAAGATCTTTCTTTGTGTTAAGAGTGCCATATTCAAATTTCTTGCTTTCTATGCTTTGTCAGGGAGGAAGCAGAAGAGCTAGCGTCTAAAGCTTCAGAACGTAGTAATCTGGCTGCTTCTGGGAACTTGCCTAGCAGTATTAGAAGGTAATCACAGCCTTTTCTTATTTATGTTGTACATCAGATTATATCATGTTTTGAACTTGTATATGATTTAACCGTTTAGCAATCTATTTAACTCCGTCAAGCATATTCCTCACGAGATATGTCAACATTATCGTTATTATGATGATTTTGACACTGGATCTTAGTTCCTTATAAGAGATAAACTAATCATCTAGTCTGTGATTAGAGATATATGGTTCCATGGGTCTTCTGTCTAGTGGTAAGAGTGTGACGTGTAAAGGGGCAAGGCCCATATCCACAGAGTTCCAGGACATTCACAGGCTGACACTTGTGGATTCTCAGTTATCAAAATAAAAAAGGAAAAAGAAGAATACATCAATTTCGTTCCAAACTTACATATCTTTTTATCCATATAGCTGATAAATATTTTGAAATGGCTGGTCCTTTTATACAAAAACTGGTCTTCAACATTTTATTGAATCATGTTCCAATACCTTATTTTTCTGTTAAACATTGGAGGCATTTATTTCTTGAAGCTGATCGTAGTTTCTTCCTTATTCGATCCTTTCCTTCACTTCAACTCCAACCAAGCACTTTGTAACTGCTGAAAGGAAGGAATGCAATTAAAAGAAACAGTATCCACTGTGAATATGCCTGAAAAGAACCTTAATCTGTTCAGTTTACTTGAGGTTATAAGTGTTGTCATATTGAAGCTTCTGCAAATCGTTCTTCAAAATCTGCTTTTACAAATGTCTTCAACACTCTGCGTAGAAGTGTGAGAACTAATTTGGTTATGGGAATTGCATTAATCCTTTATTTTATTTCTTTATGCTGGGTAGTGGCAGATTTGTGCACTTTCATAAATGCGTGTACTAATTTTCCTTTGGTTTCAAAGCAAAGTTTGTCAACTTTTTCATTATTGGAATCTCCTGTGCAGGAAGACAGCTACATCTTACAGAGAGTTGGAAGCAAGAAAGAGCAGAGTGAGAGATTTAGAGAAAGTATACATGGATATGGCAATGCAGAAAGAATTACAGGTATATTTAAGGTTTTATCTTTTCCATATTCAAGGATTGTAAACGGTGATCTTATAATAATTCCTTTTATGTTAACCAGAAATCAGGAAGGAAACGCAAACTTCGTGAAGAAGAGCTTGTTAACCCCACAACCAAACCTGTCTACAAGTGGAGACAAGAACGTAAACGATGAATATTTCTACGTTGTAATACAAGCATGGTTAAGTTTTTTTGGATGGTCATATCAAGAACTCAGGTGAAAGTTGGTAGAACAGCTGCCTAATCGGATTCATCATGTATTGTGAAGCTCAACAATATTTCGAGTTGCTTTTGTCGGGGTGAAATCTTAGAATGGAACTCATGCATCATTCCCTTCGAGGAATCAGAAGTGGATGGCTGTTTTTATCATGAACCATATTGTTGAACATGTTAAAAATTTCTATAGAATGTTAAAGATTATTTGCAATTCCAGCTGATGCTTGAGAGGCTCTGGATGTGTTGTGTACTGACAATCAATTGTTAGAATGGAAAACATTTAAACAGTGAAACAATGACTATTTAAGTTTCTTGTTTTGGGTACAAACAGAATTCAGTTGCCCACAACTCTCTTCTTACTGCTTAAAGTCACCAGTCACTCGCAACTCACAATTACAATATATCCCTTGTTAGATGGTGAAATTTCAATGATAATACATTTTTATGTCTATAGAGTTCTTTAACTTAACAGCTGACGGAACATAAAAATATCACTTCAGTGCGAGCAGAAGAAATCTCATATCATTTCAGTAGTTTAGCAGCAACATGTTCTGCAATAGCCATACTGGAAGTTAGGCCTGGTGATTCAATCCCAAACAGGTTTACTAAACCAGATATACCATGAATGTCCTCTCCCTGCAAAACATGTGTTTTAGAGACCATCAGATTTAGCAGATGGAAGGGAAAGGTAACCAAAAATGTCTCTGCTTCAGGTAATTCCGATCATTCTTGTCTGATAACTTCAGGTGTAAGACCCGATCAGAGTACTAATCGTTAACCTTGTAGGGATTAGTTAATTTTCTGTCCGTTGGATCAGCTGTGCTTAATTTTGGCAAACTTAAAGAATTGCATGTGATTAGAAACTCGGAATAAGTTTGATATTACCTGAACTACAAAATCGGTAGGACCTTCTTCTGGACCAGAAAGTTTTGGTCTGATGCCTGCATAACCTGGCTCCAAAGATCCATCCTTCAGACTAGGGTAGTATTTTCTTATTGCTGGGTAGAATTGATTTGCACAGTCTTCACGCACAGAGTAATCAAACCTAAAATATCATAAGCAAACCATGTCGGAGAATAGAATTCTTTTGCTCCTCTTAGTTTCGTAATGCAAGAAGAGTAACCATTTCCAGCATTAAGGAATTTTTTGACAGTTCTGCAATTCTATTTTCCATTTTAAGTGTAAAGAATGTAGCAGGCCGAAGTACTCAAAAAGAGAACATGTTTTCCAACCTTCAATATGCAAAAAATTACACTATGAATGAGAACTTACATGTTGAGGAAGCTTGGAATATCATCAATTCCTTTAATCCATTCGACATCAGGACCAAACTTGACTTGGCCATTCAAATCCAAGGTAACATGCACTCCAAGGCCACCAACCTCAGGTATAGGATAAATCAAATGCTTGAAAGGGGATTTAGTGTTTGAAAGTGTGAAGTAGCAACCACGAGCATAATGAGAAGCAGGTATAATACCGTCAGGTAGACCTTTCATTCGTTTTGCAATGGCTGGAGCGCTTAAGCCTGCAGAATTCACTACAAGCTTTGGAATAAGAATAAGTTCAGAGTCCAATTCAGAGCTCCCATTCCAGTTTGCAATGGCATTGCTCCCAGAAACATGAATTTGAATTTGATTTCCTTCAATATGACCACCAATAACAGCAGTATTGTAAGAGAAAGTCGTCCCATGACTTTCAGCTTCGCCCTAAACCCATGGTATGGTCATAGTCCTGTCAATATTACATCAATGATTCTAAAAAGGTAAACAAATAATGATAAATTGAGATCTTCTAAGTAGAGAGAATTTTTTCCCCGAAGTTCTAAAGAATAAGCTCTTTGGATGTTGATTAGCAAGCAGTCAACATGACATAATATATTTGGAGACTGAATGATGAGAAGCATTACCACCAATGATAGCATCAAGGAATGACTATCCACTATTCCCGAGGAAGGCGACCATAAAGCTTTAACACATTGCAATTCGGGCTCCAGTGTAGTAGCTTCATACCCCTCCATCATTCTCAGACCCTCAACCCCATTTTGAATTCCTCGAGTCATGAGAGTGCTCAACCTTGGAACCTCTGATAATCCAGTAGCAACTATTAGCTTGCCTATCTGCTTGTGTGGAATTTCATGGTCTTTGCAATACTTGTAGAGCAATTCTTTCCCTCTAACACAGAAAGATGCCTGCGATTAAATTTGAAAGTTAAAGCTCATGTGTGGCACGTGGGAGCTCCTTGCAGTAGAACTACTTATGATAGTTTTTGAACCTTCACAACTATTACATTCCACATCCCAATAATGACACTTACTCCTATATAATTTCTAGAAAAGAGATCCATACGTGTAAATAAGAGTTTGCATTGAAGTGAGTAAAGATAAGAATAGCTATTGCTAATTTGCATAGTATTGTACATTTAGCATCGCTAGAGCATATGCAGTTGATATGCATAGTATTGTAAATCAAGGTTTTTAAAATTGAATCCAGGGTGAACTCAGAGTTTAACACTGGAATTGTAGTCATGATAATCAGCTACTAGATTGTGCTTGAACTCAACTTGAAATTCAAACATCAGGTAAATGTACTCTAATCAAGCTATGATAACTAGTTTCTCCATGCTGCATTCAATTGTAGTCAGTTAGACACTCAACTTTCAAGACACCACTATTTTCTCATCTTCCAAATAGCAGGGAATATTCACTTGATTTATTAACTGTATCAAAATTCAAACTTCCCGTTCATGCTTACTCGGTAACTATAGAAGCAAGACCACAGACACCGACAAGAAACCCGAGCAATTAGCAGAACCAGATCGAAACTTTCAGTTCATGCTTAATTGGAAATGTTCTGAGTTCTAAAACAAGATTACCAATGCTAACGTGACATAAATCATGGAGGTATCTACATGATCATTGTGTAAGTTGGAATGTTCAACTTGCAAATGGAGACAAGCTGAGGTAACTAAACACTTCAACTCGTCCTCACTATGTCTCATGGACACCCAATGCTAACGTGACACATAAATTATGGAGGTATCTAGATGATCATTTTGTAAGTTGAAACCTTACTGGCACAATGGAGACAAGCTGAGGTAACTAAACACTTCAACTCATCCTCATTCTGTCTCGGGAACACCCGATGCTAACATGACACATAACTTCCAGAGGTATCGAGATGATCATTTTATAAGTTCTAGTGTTCAACTGACACAATGGAGACAAGTTGAGCTGTCTAGAGTGATTATTAGCTAGCTGAGCTCAAGTTTAAGTGTCTGTTTACATATCATGCCTAAAAACAAAATCCAGACTTCCAGTAACACTTAATCACAAATCTTTATCAGCTAAAAAGGGAAAACTCAACCAATAAGCTACCCCAAGATTTGATTTTTAACTAAATCCTTACATGGGTATGCCCTAAAAAACAACAAGATTCACAGAAGAACTTAGAAAAAAATGAAAACAAGAAAGAACCTTGAGAGAATTAGTAGGGTAATAGATGCCAGCATGAATAACTTCACTATTACGAGAACTTGTACCAGTTCCAAAAATTGGGGCAGAATCCACAACCAAAACTTGTCTACCATGATTTACACTAAGCTCTTTAGCTACTGCAATGCCCACTATACCTGCTCCAATCACCAAACAATCAACTTTCTCTCTTGGAATTGATTCCAAAATTGATGATGATGAAAATGGGGGTTTTCTGGGATTACTGACATTCTTGAATTTTTGGAATATTGATTTTGCGATTGAGTTTCTGGGTTTCATCATCTCGGGAAATTTTTTTTGGATCTGGGATCGATCTGCGATGATAAATATAGGCAGCTTGGTGCATTAAAGGTGATGATGCTCGAGTTTGATATGGGTTGAACCATAAGTATCTATTATAATCATTCAAAGCTGCACTAAAAGCTGTGATGCTCGAGTTCGAAAAGGGTCTGATTATAAGTATCTATTATAATAAGTTAAAAAAATATTTTCATAGTTTAAACTCGTGATATTAACTACATGACAATGATTTTATCAGTTACGTCAAGATTTTTCGATAAAATCTTTGAGGCAATTGTCTGTTAGAGAAAAATATTTATGTTACGATAATTTAATATAAAATATTACAAATAACAATAAAAGTAATTGTGTAGCTTCACAAGAATTTATTAAAATGTGAAGTGTACTATAGAAAAACCGTTTCCAATAGCATTATAATACTCCCTATGTCCCTAATTAGTTATCTATTTTTCTTTTTAGTTGTCCCTAATTACTTGTCTATTTGGACAAATCAAGAAATGACAATTTTTTTAACCTATTATATCCTCAATTAATTATTTTGAAAAATGTAGCATTTCTTGAAAATCTTAAGTTTTTTAATTCATTAACTTCATAATTAATAGGGATAAAATGGTAAACTCACTATGTCAATAATTGTTTTCTTAATAGGTGTGTCAATTCAAAGTGGACAAGTAATTAGGAACAGAGGGAGTATATTTTAAATACTATTTGTCAACGATATTATTCTAATTGACAAAACAAACAACAGTATCAATCAAAAACTTGAATTGTAGAGAAAAATTATAGTGACCAAGAAGTTTAGGTTAAGTTATAGTAAAATTGAGTATATATCAAAAACTTTATAAATGTCTTGATTATAAAGGTATTGTATATGTATAACTCTGTTAATATACAAATGTGTTGATTTGTATATATATATATATTATTTCTGCTTCTATGTTTTGCTTGAAAATTTTTCAAAATTTATTGCATCATAATTGAGTCATTTCGGTGCTTGAATTCAAACTCTTCAATGGATCTAATTTCTTCATTCACTCAAGATTTAACAACATATATTTCAATATCTTAGAATGCTTGAGTTGGACCCAACGAAAATCATAATGGATCATCAACAAATTTGACACGTAATGATATACCTCTAGTAATCCAAGTTCCTTCATCCATTTTTTCAGAAAAATCTGAAATTTGAAGTCTAGGGAAAGATTTTTGAGAAAAAAAAAAGACAAGCATAAATCATATACAAACGAAAAATTAAAAAAAAAAGAGTTGAAACACGTTTTAGACGATTACCTTGAATTGTGATGCCACAATTATGAAAAAGAAAGTAGATTTTGAAATTCAAAATCAATGTGTATGAGTGATTTTAGGATAGAATTAGAGAATGGAGAGAAGAGAAATAAAATGAGATGTCACGATTATGAGGGAGAAAGTAGATTTCGAAATTCAAAAATCAATGTGTATAAGTGATTTTAGGAGAGAATTAGAGGATGGAGAGAGGAGAGATAAAATCAAAGTTGTATAAATGAGTACACAAATAAGGGAGTGACTCTTTTTCTTTTTGTATACAATTCGTTGTGGGTCCCTGTTACACCCATAAATTTCTAAGTTAAGACGCGAACTATTCTTCATTTACGTATAAGATTGTATCGTGTGATTATTAAATTATGCTTAGGTATTAAGGTCAATTCTTTAGAGTGAGAATAAATTTGGAGAAGAATTAAGATCGCAAGACGGGCGACTTCTTACCTGCCTCAAGAAGGCTTTTTAGTGGATCTATCAGTTCAACTGCATTCTATACTCCGGCAAGGTATAGGGTGGCTTTGGCAACGTGGGTAAGTTGTTGTATCATCACAAGGCTCATAGTGATGATTGTCGGTTAGAGAAACTCCCAAGTAAAGTAAAGTATATTTTTATATATACATTTCAGTTCAGTATTTACTATTATTGCATTCCCACAATACGAGCTTAAATGATTTTTTCATCATGATTTATACTATCTTTCAATTGAGTTACTTTCAGCATTTCAATTCAGTTATTTGTGTTATTCAGCCCCATTACATACTCGTACATTCAATGTACTGATGTCATTCGACCTGCATCGTTTCATGGTGAAGATTCAGGTACGTAGGATCATCAACAGACGATCCGTTGAGATTACATCATTCGCTTATCAGCTTTTGGTGAGACCTCTTTGCTTTCAGATGACCCTAGTTTTATGATTTGTTAGTAATAACACTTTGAGGTGTCGTGAGTCATTTTTCCGACACCTATCTTTATATAGTAGAGGCTTAATAGATAGACAATCTTGGTCAGTCGAGTAGTATTCAATTTTAGATATTTTATTTAAAACTTTATGTCTAATACTCAATATTTTTAGGTAACTTTGAGATTTAATAAACTATTTTCAATCAATTCTTCACTTTTGATGCGTGTGTATGCTTGAGTTAAGTCTTCCGCTTAGTAGTCAACCAGGATAAGAATTCTCTTAGAGACGACCAATAATGACTCTCGAGTGTCGGTCACGTCTAGGATGTATGCTCGGATTGTGACAATCTCATAATTAATAGAAAATTATATTAAAAGATAACCACACATAGTAATTAATTGAAACTATATATAACCTTATTGAGTAATAAACTAGTAATGTTTGTCAACTCGCCTTAAAATAAATAATATAGTAGTTTAGAACATATTTGCAAATTGTGATTTTTATATTTGTAATATATATATATATATATATATATCTCGCAAGGTACCTATAGACATACTCCTAGTTGAATATTTGCTTAAACTTTTATACTAAAAAGTATATTTACTTACATATCGGAAAAAAAACTCACTTATTTTTCTATAAAATATTTTACTTTGTACCGAACACACCTTACGTAGCTACATATCTCCAAATTACAAATATTTGTGGAACGACGATAACAAGTAAGCAATAAAGTTGTTTTCTAAAGAAACAATAATTTCCCTTATATTTTTGTTTATATCATGAATTATTTCTTTTATATCTAAGTATGTAAATTTATGACATCATAATGGAAGACATAACTCATATTATATTTTTGTTCCCTGCAAATTTAATAAAAGGGACAATTAATAGATAAAGTTTGTTATATAATTAATTGGTACATAAAATGTGATAATATCTAAATTGGTGATTTTCATGTGTTTGTTCTATTAATACTCCCTCCGTTCATTTTTACTTGTCACTTATTCTTAAAATAGATATTTATTTTTACTTGTCATTTTTGACATATCAAAGAAAGACAATAATTTTTTTCATGTTTACCATTAGCATTAAATACATATTTTTTAAATCATTTTTTAAGACATCATTTAATAGGGAAAAGTTTGGTAAAATACCTAATTAATAATCACTTTCTTAATAGGTGTGTCAAGTCAAAGTGTGACGTAACGGTGGGAATATTAACTTGAATTATTTGACTTAATATACAATCAAGGAATGCCAATAGAATCATAAATAGGGATAATTAAAACGTATTTCTTTGTTGACCACTCTATTAAACTTATTTTATATTTAATGTAAAAATTAATATTTGACTAATTTGTCTTACTGATTTGATTGGAATTAATGAGACATTACTGACAGTGATTTTTGAATATATAAAATTGTTCACAGAATTTAGTTTTAAAGAGAGTATTTCACAAAAGGCAAATTAGTCACGTACTATATTTTATATTTAAAATATATTTGCATTTGTTCAATTGCTAATTGAAACAAATTATAATATGAGTGTCTAAATGAATTTCGTTGATAAGTTTGAGGGGCCATAGAGATATTAACCAAAAATCCAAATTTATTATGAAAATCTAAGTTTATATGAAACTAGGACGATGGATTTTCTATAAATACCGAAGGCACATTTTATTTCAACACACTTTGAACATCACTTCACCCCAGGTTAGTTTCATTAGTGCTTAATTAACTTCAAAATCCACTCATCTATTGTGTATATATACATTCAAATCTCTCTATAATTATTGTGTCAGAGATAACAGTTGGTAGAGAAGTTTTATTGTGACAACTAATTTTTTCTCATTTTTTGTCCAGTGATTAATTAGCTATAAAAATGGCAGCACCAGGTAATAATAACGGGAATCGAATCCTCGAGATTTGCGCGGAGTTGGGGAATGTGAGGCATCATTTGAGTGAAATTGATCGTCAAATGCAAGATGTGAGGTTAGGAGGCACAATTGAAGAGTTGTTTTATCTGATAAGTAGATATTCTACTTACTTGCAAAGAGAATTTGAGCTTGAATATGAACTTAGGACTGATTATAACTTCTTGTATCCTAGATATCATTGATTAATTTTTATTTTTCTTTCCTATATATAGGAAGATTATGTGAACTGTTATAATGGTTGACTGTTGGGAGAAAAACTGAAAAAGATAATATATATGAGAGATTTTATTTTCTATGAATTGAAAATTTTATATCTAAATGATGTGTTTGTATTAAAGTATACATATGTTTTTCGTTTCATTTATTTATTGTCTTCACAAGGTAGATGTAAGATGTGTGCGCATATCAATTTCATATACATTCCTGTAGCC
>JAJOOD010015806.1:0-17590 GCA_029582525.1 Solanum tacnaense | reverse complement strand
TTATTTACTTGCCTTAAAATTAAGAATAAAGTTTTTATGTATTTTATGATGAAATCTTTTTCTAGCTTAATAAATTATTGGCCCTTAGTTTTATCGCCAAATTCCCACATAAATTATATGAGATACGGTCGGAATCCACATTTGTGGACCTCGAAAGGTGCCTAACACCTTCCTTTTGAGGTAATTTGAACCCTTACCCGAATCATTGGTTTCACTGAACTTTGTTAATTGTAAGTTAATTGTAAAAAGATTAGTTAGGTTAGTTAGGCTCCCTAACGTGCCTTTAATTAGTTAGGTGGCGACTCTTCTTTTAAAACAAACCTGAAAGAGTTGTTAGATCATGCACAAAACCTGTTTTGTGAAAAAATGGGGCGCGACAGAATGACAACTCCGCTGGAAAATAAATAAATAAATGCATGAATCAAAGGAAATAAACATACTAACATATAAGAGAATCAAACAAATAAAGAAAGGGGATATATGATTAAGCATGGAAATAAACAAATAACAAAAAGGGAAAGGGGATTAAACATGAAAATAACGAAATAAAAGGAAAATAAATATACAGATAAATAAGGGAAGAAATAACAATTAGACGTGGTAATAACAAAGCAAACCAAATATAAACAAATAAAACCACAAAATAAATAAACCCCACATAAAGCATGAAACACGTAATAGTAAGAACCTAGTTATATCCCAAGCAGAGTCGACATTCTGTCACGTGCCATTTTTCGCAAAATGGATTTTGTGCACAACTTAACAACTCTTTTAGGTTTGGATCTTCGAACTATCCACATCCAGTCTTGTTAGCGTGCTCAGAGGACAAATGTTCAAGCCAGAACCTGGATCAACCAAAGCTTTGGTGACTACTTTATTCTGATATTGGGTAGAAATATACAAAGCTTTGTTGTGGGACGTTCCTTCAAGCGGTAACTCATTTTCATGAAAGGATATCATGTATGCTTCGAATACTTGCCCAACCATTTGGGCTACCACCCCATGAGTGATGCCAACAGGGACATAGGCTTCACCTAGAACCTTCATAAGAGCATTCTGATGGGTTTCTGAAGATTGAAATTTTACTCAATTAATCAACAATAGAGTATTCCTTGGCTTGCACTTTCTTCCAGACACCTTGTTATTCAAACTCTACAATCACCGGCTTAGATTTGCTAGAGCTACCCTGAACCAAGTTTTCGAAAGTGTATATTCTCCCAGATTTGGTCAATCCTGCCGCAACATCTGTTTCTTCCACCTTTGCTTTCTTTTCCCATTATCCCACAGAACAACATGGGTATCATATTTGATAGGAGAAGGAGCTCTAAGAACAGTAAATGGAGGCCTAAGCATAACGACCTCGACATCAAAAGGAGTACGCCTTTGCACTACAACAGGCTTCTGGGAGGCAGCAATCATCATCTCTTCTGGTTCGATGAGCCAAATAGATCCCTCCAAATCTACCATATCACCAGCTTCTACCATATTAACCTAGTGGTTAAGAAGAGGATTGTTTGCCACATTTGGTGCAGGATCCTTAAGCTGGATGACATTTGTATCAATAAGCTTTTGAATCTTGTTTTTCAAAGATTTGCAAGCTTCAGTGGTATGGCCCTTCATTTCCGAATGATAAGAACAAACCTTGTTAGGGTCGTACCACTTAGCATGGATATCTACGGGCAAAGCAGGGATTGGGGTAACATAGCCAGCTTTTTTCAACCTTTCGTAAAGCTAAGCTATGGGTTCGACTAAATGAGTATAGGTTTTTATGGAGCTTCTTTCAAAAATAGGTCTATTTATGTAGCTTGGTGGTTGAGTGGGTGGTGGGTATTGAAAGTATGTAGGTTGGGAATTGTAGATAGGATAGTTGGGTTGTTGATATTGTGGAGGAAGATTTTGGTCGTAAGAAGGTATGGGATGGGGAAATGTAAGATATGGAGATGGAGGATATGGAGATGGAGGTGGGGTTGTCATTTGGTATTTAGAGGGGTTTTTGATTCCCTGAGCCATCATCACAGAACTAATTTCCTTCTTCTTTTGGTTCTCCACCATTCCACCAGGTTATAAGGCTTTATTGGTGGCTTGCAAAGCCTCCACGTTGATGATGGTTCCATTCTTAATGTCTTCTTCAATTTTCTCACCCAACTTGATGATGCCTATAAAGCTTTTTTTCGCCATGAGCAACATTCTATCATAGTAATGTGGTTCTTGGGCGCGAATGAAGTAATCCTTCATTTGAGACTTCTCCATAGGAGGTCTAGTTCTGGCCGCCTTATACCTCCATCTAATGGCATAATCCCGAAAGGATTCACTAGGCTTTTTCTTTAAATTTTGGATATAAAACTTGTTAGGTGCATTTTCCACGTTGAATCCAAACTTATTCATGAAATCCGTAGC
Source organism: Solanum tacnaense (assembly GCA_029582525.1). NCBI lineage: Eukaryota > Viridiplantae > Streptophyta > Magnoliopsida > Solanales > Solanaceae > Solanum > Solanum tacnaense. Next base: position 15,193 of record JAJOOD010015806.1, on the reverse strand, counting down.
CGTATCCATCCTTTCGACCCATTTGCGTGGGTCTTGTTCAATGTACCATGATAAGGCTTCCTAGTGAGACTCCTCATGAACAACTTCATTCATATTTTTTTGTCCCTTCCCACTCCTACAAGCTTGTCACAATACATACACAAATGGGCTTTGGGGTCTCCAATACCGTTGAATATCTCAAATTTTAGGGGTTTGTACTGTTCAAGTAATTCCACATCTAGATGCATGCACAGATCTTCATAACTCAACCCCCTAGGCTTTTGCTTCTCTCGATGTGTTTCACTCGACTAGCCAACTTATCCAACCTCTCAGACATGGCTTTCATCAGAATATTCTTTTGAAAGGATTCTGACTCATGGTAATCATGGGTTAATGGAGCGGCTTCAACATTTATTAGGTTAAGATTGTGATTTCTAGGAGTATAAATATATGAAGGGTTCGTAACAGGTATATTATGGTTTAAAATTTGTTCAGGAATGTTTGGCTTGCTTTTCTGGTGGTAGTGATGAGGTAGGATTTGGGTATTTTGAGGAGGCATATGGGTGGAGTTTGGTTGCATTTAGGTGTAAGGTGGTGGGAAATTGTTTGGATGAGTGGAGTTAGGTCGAGTTATTTAGATGGAGGATTATTTGGTAGGGTTGTTTGATTGGTGAGGGTAGGTTGTCCATGTGCTCCCCAAAAGGGATGCCGAGAGAGATGGATAGTTTGGCCAAATCACGCATGTTGGCCACCTCTTCCTCTAACTCCATAATTTTGCGTTCAAGTCTCAGAACCAGATCATTGGAGAGTTGTCCTCCCTCGGAATTTTCAACCTTTTCATTGGTACTATTGTTATCAACTATTTTTCCTTTTTCTTTGTAACTTGGTCTTTGAAGAGGATGAGAGGTCTATTTTGATCTTGTATGAGCCATAATGAAAAGACATATCAACTTTAGGAAATGGGAAAATAATAAAATCAACAGAAAACAATGTTAGGATTTTAGAACAATATTATAATAATAACACGTTGTTCGAAGTAAACGTCTTAGATGCAAATGACCTTGTTGAGCCAGATGTAGACCTAAGACGACACATAAGTGATGCACAATGGTTAATTCAAGCCTTATTTGTCAATTTGGAGTTTAGAGTTAGAAGAACTAAAGGAAAAACCATATTTATTTATTGAATAAGATTCAATTTATTACATCGTAATTAAGAAAGAGCAAAATCGGAAATAAGCTAAAGGGGCAAGGGGTAACATAGGGAAGCAAGCCCTAAAAAACAATTTTAATGAGACTGGTCTCCAATGTTGGGCACAATCTGCTCTCTCATCTCTAGAGTGATATCATAGTCATAGTTGAGGAGATTGTGTGCCCATCTTCTCTCTCTTTCATCACCAAAACTAGGAAGACCCTCTTCGCTCAAATCTCTATGTTTCGCATCCTCCAAGATCCACACATAATACTCGAGCTTACCAAAAGGTCGTTGCTCTTGAACATCAATATTTACCACATTTTTCCACCTTCGCAATATAGTGTCCACTTATGAGATGTTTTGCCCAAAATTATACTCGTAATCGCCCATACCCTTGTGATCTCATATAAGCCATTACGAGTATAATTTTGGGCAAAATATCTCATAAGTGGACACTATACTGTGAAGGTGGAAAAATGTGGTAAATATAGATGTTCGAGAGCAACGACCTTTCTGTACGCCCGAGTATTATGTGTGGATCTTGAAGGATGCAAAACATAGATATTTGAGCGAAAAGGGTCTTCTTGGTTTTGGTGATGAAAGGGAGAGAATATGGGCACACAATCTTCTTAAACTATGACTATAATATCACTCCAGTGATGAGAGAGAAGATTGTGCCCAACATTGGTGACCAGCCTCATTGAAATTGTTTTTTTAGGGTTTGCTTCCCATGCACCCTTGCCCCTTTAGCTTATTTCTGATTTTGTTGTTTCTTAATTAAGATGTAATAAATTGAATCTTATTCAATAAATAAAGACGGGTTTTCCTTTATTTCTTCTAAATCTAAACTCCAAATTGACAAATAAGGCTTGAATTAATCATTGTACATCACTTATGTGTCATCTTAGGCCTACCTCTGGCTCAACGAGGTCCTTTGCATTTAGGGCATTTGCTTCAAACAACGTGTTATTATTATAATATTGTTCTAATCTCCTAACATCTTTTTCTAGTTGATTTTATTGTTTTCCCATTTCCTAAGGTTGACATGTCTTTTCATTCTGGTTTATACAAGATAAAAAGAGGACCCCCCCTCCTCCTCAAAGAGGAAGTTACAAAGAAAAAAGAAAAATGGTTGATAACAATAGTACCAATGAAAGGGTTGAAACTTCTGAGGGAGGACAACTCTCAATTGATATGGTTCTCTCTCGGCACCCCTTTTGGGGAGCACATGGACAATCTACCCCTCACCAATCAAACAACCCTACCATATAATCCTCCACCTAATATAATTCGACCTAACTCCACTCATCCAAACAATTTCCCACCACCTCACACCCAAATGCAACCAAATTCCACCCATATGCCTCCTCAAAATACCCAAATTCCACCTCATCATTACCACCAGCAAAGCAAGACAAACATTCTTGAACCAATTTTAAACCATAATGTACCCACTATGAACCCTTTATATACCCATACTCTTGGAAATCACACTTTAACCCAATATATGTTAAAGTTGCTCCATTAACCTATGATTACCATTAGTTAAAATCCTCTCAAAAGGATATTCTGATAAAAGCCATGTCTGAGAGGTTGGATAAGTTGGCTAGTAAAGTGTAACATGTCGAGGGAAGCAAAAGGCTAGGGGGTTTGAGTTATGAAGATATATACATGTATCCAGATGTGGAATTACCTAAAAGGTACAACCCCCCCCCCCCCAATTTGAGATCTTCAACGGTATTAGAGACCCCAAAACCCATTTGCGTATGTATTGTGACAAGTTTGTAGGAGTGAGAAAGGATGAAAAAATACGAATGAAGTTGTTCATGAGGAGTCTCACTGGGAAGCCTTATCATGGTGCATCGAAACACATACACAACTCCTCTAACTTGCCCCCATTTTTCATTTTGACATGCTAACTTATTCTTGTTCCATTTTAATCCTTCAACTCTATTTTATATAGTACCATTTAAACACAAAATACTAAATTTATGATTTCTTCATTTTCACTTTTTCATTTTAAAAATCAATGTCATATCTTTTTAAAAAAAATAAAATAATGGATGAACATCAATTTTTTTAAAAATATTTTTTTAGAGTTTCTGTACATTATTGTGTGAAAAATAATCGATGAAAGTGTGTTGATGTTCTTTTTTAAACAATTAATCAAATTAAATAACACCACATATTTTTTTTCATATCTAGTCTATTTGGACTAACTCAAATACCAGCTTTCTAATTTTTCATTCAACTAAATATGAGTAAAAAAAACTCATGTTCATTGCTAATTAAAACACTACAAAATGTTGAAACTCGATAGACTTCGTTGGGTTGTCATTGATTTTCTTAAGAAAGAAAATCGACGCATTTTCGTTGGCTATTTTTCACGCAAATATACAGGAAAACTCTAAAAAGAAATTGTTACTTTTAAAAAAAATAATCAATGATCATCCGTCAATTTTAATTTTTTACAATACCTAACGGATGAACGCCGATTTTAAAATGCAAAATTGCAGTTGAAGAGCATATATAGAAATAAAGAAATCATAAAAATCAGTATTTTGTGTTTAAATGGTACATAAAAAAATAGAGTTGGGGGGTTATTTTTTTTATTTTTTTTTGTCTTTCACTCTCTTAGAGTAAGTGTGATGCATACACTCTGCCACATCACTTAGAAGTGCCTAAATGAAACATAAAAATTGGAGTTAAAGAGTTAAAATGGAACAAGGTTAAGTTAGAGTGCCAAAATGAATTTTAGGGACAAGTTTAAGGGCCTGCATATGCGTTTTGCCCCTAATCAAGTATTCCCATTAGACACTTCAGATTCAATTTTTGTATGGGTTCTCATTCGTTTGTTAGGTAATTAAGTTAACCACATAAAATATGCCATCTCCTTTAACTATACGCATCCGCCTCAAATAAGTCATAAAACTCTAGACGTTTTCTATTTGAGGTTGATGCGTACAATTAAAAGAGATGTCATATTTTATATGGTTAATTTAATCACATAATAGACTAATGAAAACATGCACAAATGTTTTTTACGAAAATGTCTAATTGAAACACTTCATCAAGAATTGAGGTGTTTAATTGTGTTAATTATGATATATTTGGATAGTGTAGATATGAAAGTATTTAAATTTGGATAGGTTTGGTATCGCTTTTCTAGCTAGTTTGTCGAGTTTGTTTTAGTCGCAATTGCAAAAACTTGATCGCTTTAGCGATGGATCAAGAATTGGCTAAATTCACAATTGCGATTCCCCTTGCGGTGAAGGGGATTTGATTTCTAGCGAAATTGTTTTCTAAAAAATTGTTCAACCAGACATGATAAAATTGAAAGACTTAATACATAATCAACCACTTAAACTTGTTACAATATTTCATACACTCAAACTAAACCATATTCCAATTGAACACCTCAACTCCTAATCAAGTGTTATAATTATTTAACCAACAAAAAAAAGTGTTATAATTAGACACTTTGGGTTCAAATTTTGAATAAACCTTTTTGTGTGTGTCCTCATTCGTCTGTTTGGTAATTAAGTTAACCACATAAATATGTCATCTCCTTTAATTATACGCATTGTCTTAATAAGCCACATAACCTCAGACATTTTCTACTTAAGGTTTATGCATACAATTAAATGAGATGTCATATTTTATGTGGTTAATTTAACCACCCTATAGACGAATGAAAATACACATAAATATTTTTTATTCAAAAATATGTAGTTAAAATACTTAGTTTGATTAATGTCTAAGTGGAATAATATGACAAGTTTAAGGATTTGACCATGTAAAATGGAAAAATATTTTCCATCGTATCAATTACACACCCTAGACATTATCTGGGTCATTGAACAAAAAAACACTTCACAATTATTGAGTTCCCACTTTATTATTATAATAATCACACACAATGTAGTCTCACAAATGAAATTTGAAAAGAATAATGTATACTCAAACCTTATTCGTATCTTATACACTATATCAAAACTGATTTATAGTGGTAATTAATTGACGACAATAATTTAATAGTCGCATTTCACAATATATTTTTTTTAGAGGTAACTACTAGTGACAATTACATTCAACACTCTTTGTAAATACCACTAAAACCTATACCAATATCGGATTCAATAACAATTAACTAATACTAATAAATATTTTACCACTCTTTATTAATGTGTAGGGTTCGAAAGAATCAGTGCCGGATATTTAAACTACTGAGAGTTAATCTCCTATAAACAAAACTCTCTAAACGACTAAATTGTAGATGTTGTTATGTTCTTCTAGTATAACAAGAGGGTCTATAACTTTTCCTTTAACGAAAAGTTAAAACACTTGAGGTAAAAATAAAACTCAAATAAGATAAAAAAAATCATGACAAAACCATAACACATATTTATTACTATGCTGTGAAAAGACGTGTGGAATAGATATATATTGAGATAAAAATAATTGAAGACCTCTTAATTGACTAGGAAAACTAAGAAAAGAAGAAGTCTATTTGATTATTATTTCATATAATAGTAATGAAATATTTCATTTTTATATATATAGCCATAAGAAATAATATGGGAGGTAGTATCATCACATATTCTCCCTACTTGTATTATCAACATCAGAAATATGGGAGGTAGTATTATCACATATTCTCCCTACTTGTATTATCAGCGACAGATTGTGTTGTTTAGCTACAAAATTTGTCCGTTATTAAAGTTCTGTTTTTTCAGTAGTTTACAATATGCAAATGTAAATTTTTTAAATTTCTATTTCAGAAGTGACCATGGAAAAGAGTAGAGATGCATCATCACCAACACGATACTTGTTAAAGATTGAATCATTTTCGTTGCTCTCAGAAAATGGCATTTACAAGTATGAATCAAATGAGTTCGAATCCGGTGGCTTCAATTGGTACTACACATCATTTTTTTGTCTTTATTTTTGCTTTTAAAGAGGGGTAGAGATAGGGCAAAGAAGTACTGAGGAGAGATGATAGGTATTTGAGGGTTGTCTTACTCTCCTTGGTGGGTAGATAGTATTAGCATTATTCTCGTAGTTCCTTCTTCTTAGATTATTGCTACTACCTGTTGTTTCTTATGCTTTGTTTATCACATTATTCTGCTATGCATGGTCTGTTACTTGCTCTTTCTCCTTTATTTGCTGTGCCTCGTTCTACCTTCGTATTGTTTTGTTTTTTAACTTCCTTGTTCATATGTAATTCTTTCAGAAACCTCTTTATCTTCACGAGGTAGGGGCAAGGTCTTGGTATGCGTGCTCTACACTTTCTAGACTCTACTTGTGGAAAGATTGTTTAAAATTTCCTGATCTGTTCAGGAAAATGATCATTCATCCTGAGGGAGAGGGAGACGGAGACGGAGACGGCCATATATCTGTTTACTTGGCCATTATTGAGAAAAGTGCTGTTTGGGAGGTGAATGCCTCATTTAGCTTCTTGATATTCGATCAAATTCATGACAACTATACTGTAATGAAAGGTACAGTCTTTTCTTTCACTCTATGACATTATTTTCCTCTTGACAGATGGTTACTTGTGCATCGCCCAATTCTAGGACAAAATTTGTTTTGATGCAGGAATGGAGAGGCGTTTTCGCAATATCAAGAATGAATGGGGTTTCTCGAAATGTATCTCTCATAAAACATTCAAAGATCCATCTAATGGTTACCTTGTTAATGACAAATGTGTCTTTGGAGTTGATGTATATGTCATCAAGAACCAGGGAATAGGTGAATGTATGTCCTTAATGAATGGAACAAGGGTTTATAAGCACGAATGGAAGATTACTGAGTTCACAAAATTGAAGAAAAAAGTGTATTCTGAAGAGTTTACGGTTGGAGATTATAAATGGTATATTGTTCCTGCCTTTTTTTAATATATCCATGTCCATTATATATGTTCTTATTTCTATGAGAAAAAACATTAAATCCCCGTTGAACCTACTTGTCCACTAAACTTACTTTTAACACACGGATACTTGATGTGTACGTTTGGAATATGCAGGAAACTTTCGTTATATCCTACAGGTGGCATCCAACAAAATGATAAGAACATCTCCATCTTTCTTGTATCAGTTGATGCTAATGGATTTGATCGCCAAAAACGAGTCAAGGCAAATTTTACCATATCTCTCAAAAACCGGTTTGATGGTGAACATCACAAGTTTAGTGGTACTTACTCTTGTTCCTTTTTTCTCAATGAATAGTATGATTCCTCATTCCTTAATTTCCTGCAGGATTTGTTAAATGTTTGATACTAATGCAACTCTATAACATTGAACTTAGTTTGACATTGTTCTCTTACAGGTGGTGCACATTGGTATTCAGCTGCTGCAAACAGTTGGGGCTGGTCATCATTTATGGGATGTTGTGAATTGAATGATCCTAAAAATGGGTTCCTTATTGAAGACTGTTGCATTGTGGAAGCTGAGGTTTCTGTAGTTGGTGTTGTTAATTGTTTAACGTAATCTTTGGATTAAGACTTTAATGGACTAGAATTCTTGAACTATCTTCTTTAATTTCGGTTGAAAGTCTTTCTGTTTCCTTTGGCTGCATGTAATTGAGATTTTGCTGGTGCCATTAGTTGATTTTGTCATGCCATGTTAGTTAACTTGTTTAAGCTGTTTGTGTGGTTAAATATACTACAAGTGAGGCTACCTCTGAGTTCCTCTAATGTTATGGTTGGCATTCTACTAGTTGAGATTTCAGAATTGAGAAACTCTGGCAGGGGATGGGATGGCCTAGATCGGCTCGGTTAATTTCAGTAGGCCGGTTGTCCCGGCCCCAGTGATTACCGGGTTGGGTGATGGGACGGACAAGTGGAAAATCTTTGCTGGCCTGGCTGGACCTGGTCTCGGTTCTATCCAGACTCGTCATTCCTTCCGAATGGCTAGTGGGCCCCAAAATGTCTCTTTTAGCCTCTCCCTACTCTTCTTAATGTTTACCCAACGAACAAATACAATACATGGAAGGCTTACGGATGTAGTACTAGATGGCTTTACCTGCGACATTTCCTACTCCTACTTATCAAACAAAGAGAATGGGCAGCCTGGAAAACTTAGAATGATTACGAAATGCTTACCACCTTCAATTCGGTTTATTCTATTTGGTCCATTGGGTAAGCAGCGGAGGGAAGAGGTCTATACCCATTGCCGTAGCTAAAAGGGTTCCTTTCTTACTCGTTTCAATCCCAAACTTTAAAAATACACTTTAGTCCTACATCTGCATCAATAAGTCATAAAACCTCATACATTTTCTATTTGAGATTGATATAACTAAAAGAGATGCCTTGTGTGATTAATTTAACAACCTAGTAGATGAATAAAAACACACACAAATTAAATATTATTATTTCTTACCAAGTGTTTAATTGGAACATTTTATTAAGAATTGAGGTTTAATTAGAACCTGACTTAGTTTGAGTATCGAAATACGACATATTTAAAGGATTGGCTATGCATTAAGCCAAAATGGAAAATAGTTTCCTCTAATACCAATTACACACCCTCAAACAGTATATCTGGGTAGTTGGATAAATAAAACTTCACACTTAAGAGAGTTTCCACTTTAACATACACCTATAGTCTCACAAATAAAATTTGAAAAGAATTGTGTATACACAGATCTTATCCCTACCTTATATTATAATTTAAATATTCAAAAGACGTCTATACAGTGGAAGCCAAATGAATAGATATTAATTAATTAACGAAGCAAGTGAAGAGACCAACTAATCCCTTGGGAATAAAAGCAAATGAATGAAGACCTCTTAATTTCCTGGTGATGTTGAGAAAAGAAGAGTCCATTTGATTATTTCATTTAGGGAAAACTTACAAATATATCTCGAACTATCGTAAATGGTATGCAAATACCTCCGTCATACTTTTGGGACATTGATGCCCCTGCTGTCCAAAAACTAGAGCATATATGACCTTCACTCTAACATAAGACTAAATAGGGACACGTGGTGCAATCTTATCCATTGATCCAGTATCTAATAAATGTTGGATCGGTGGATAAGATTATGGCACGTGTATGTCCGTTAGTATAAAGGTTATATATGTTCTACTTTTTGGATGACAGGGGCACCAATGTTTTAAAAGTATGACGGAGGGTATCTGCATACCATTTACGATAAATTGGGGGTATATTTGTCATTTTTCCCTTTCATTTATATACTCCCTTTGTCCCTAATGACTTGTCCACTTTTCTTTTTTTAGTTGTCCCTAATTATTTGTCTATTTTGACAAATCAAGAAAGGACAATTTTTTTTTACCTATTATACCCTCAATTAATTACTTTGAAAAATGTACAACAACTTCTTAAAACTCTTAATTTTTTAATTCATCAACTTCATAATTAATAGGATAAAAATGGTAAACCCAATATATCAATTATTGTTTTCTTAATAGTTATGTCAATTCAAAAGTGGACAAGTAATTAGGGACAGAGGGAATAATAACATACACATATAGTCTCACAAATAAAATTTTAAAAGAATAGTTTATACACAGTCTTGATATGCTGGAAAAATTAATTAAAGGAGCAACTGAAGAGTCCAACTAATTCTTGGGAATAAAAGCAAATAAATGAAGGCCATTTGATTATTTCATTTATATATATATAAAGCCATCTAGATTTTAGTAATTATCCAAGTATAAAACAGTTTATTGAGACCACAAGTGATCATAAGTTCTTTCAAAGTTAATGATATGGGAGGTAGTATTATCACATATTCTCCCTACTTGTACTGTTCAAATATATAATACTAGTAGGTAACATAAATCCGTCGCTAAATAGGATGTGCGACAGATTGTGTTGTTTAGCTACAAAATTTGTCAGTTACTAAAATTCTGTTTTTTTTAGTAGTTTACAATATGCAAATGTAAACTTTTAAAATTTCTATTTCAGAAGTAAGCATGGAAAAGAGTAGATATGCATCACCACCAACACGTTACTTGTTGAAGATTGAATCATTTTCGTTGCTCTCAGAAAATGGTATTTCCAAGTATGAATCAAATGAGTTCGAATCCGGTGGCTTCAATTGGTACTACACATCATTTTTTTGTCTTTATTTTTGCTAGTTGCTTTTAAAGAGGGGTAGAGATAGGGCAAAGAAGTATTGAGGAGAGATGATTTAGACGGAACATGACACAATTTTACTGAGGACATGACCTTAGATAAGAGAATTTAGAAGTCACAAATTAGGATACAAGGTATTTGAGGGTTGTCTTACTCTCCTTGGTGGGTAGATAGTATTAGCATTATTCTCATAGTTCCTTCTTCTTAGATTATGGTCTGTTACTTGCACTTTCTCCATTATTTGCTGTGCCTCATCCTACCTTTGTATTGTTTTTTTTAACTTCCTTGTTATATGTTACTTGAACCAAAGGTCTTTCAGAAACCTCTTTATCCCCACGAGGTAGGGGCAAGGTCTTGGTATGCGTGCTCTACACTTTCTAGACTCTACTTGTGGAAAGATTGTTTAAAATTTCCTGAACTGTTCAGGAAAATGATCATTCATCCTAACGGTGACAGTGACGGAGACGGCCATATATCTGTTTACTTGGCCATTATTGGGAAAAGTTCCCTACATGCTGTTTGGGAGGTGAATGCCTCATTTAGCTTCTTGATATTCGATCAAGTTCACGACAACTATAATGTAACGAAAGGTATAGTCTTTTCCTTCACTCTATGACATTATTTTCCTCTTGACACACTGTTACCTTTACATCTTTCGTGGCCAAATTCTAGGACTAAAGTTGTTTTGATGCAGGAATGGAGAGGCGTTTCCGCAATATCAAGACTGAATGGGGTTTCTCGAAATGTATCTCACATGAAACATTCAAAGATCCCTCTAACGGTTACCTTGTTAATGACAAATGTATCTTTGGAGTTGATGTATATGTCATCAAGAACCAGGGAATAGGTGAATGTATGTCCTTATTGAAAGGCACCGAGCTTTATAAGCACGAATGGAAGATTACAGAGTTCACAAAATTGAAGAAAAAAGTGTACTATTCTGAGGAGTTTACTGTTGAAGATTATAAATGGTATATTGTTCATGCCTTGTTTTTATATAGCTATGTCTATCATATATATATGTTCTTATTTCTTTGAGAAAAAGCATTAAATCCCCTTTACGGGTACTTGAAATATGCAGGAAACTTTCGTTATATCCTACAGGTGACATCGGACAAAATGGTAAGAACATCTCCGTCTTTCTTGAATCAGTTGATGCTAAAGGATTTGATCGCCAAAAAAGAGTCCAGGCAAAATTTAGCATTTCTCTCAAAAACCAGATTGGTGATGAACATCACAAGAAGGGTGGTACTTTCTCTTCTTCCTTAATTTACTGCGTTAAATGTTTGATACGAAAGAAAATGTTAGAAATTCTGATTGTCTTCATTTATCGCAATTCTATAGCATGAAAAAATGAAGATCATATAAAATAGTTTTTGTTTGCATCAAACATTGAACTTAGTTCTTTAATAAACCACTGTCAATCAGTACAAAATCAAACTCTCTAAAGTTGATTTTGTAGATTTCGAAGGGGATGAAAGCATGAAAAAAGACGCAACATTATATACATACAATGGATAAAATGACGATATGTAGCTCCTTCCGTATTAGAAATCAAATGTGTTTCTATATCTATTTGTTGGTTTCTACATCTGTTTTTTTAAAAAAATTTGACATTGTTCTCTTACAGGTGGTTTAAATTGGTATTCAGCTGCTACAGACAATTGGGGCTGGCCATCATTTATGCCATGTTGTGAATTCAATGATCCTAAAAATGGGTTCCTTATTGAAGACTGTTGCATTGTGGAAGCTGAGGTTTCTGTAGTTGGTGTCGTTAATTGTTTAACGTAATCTTTGGATTAAGACTTTAATGGGCTAGAATTCTTGAACTATGTTCTTTAATTTTGCTTGAAACGTCTTTCTGTTTCCTTTGGCCGCACAGAATTGACATTTTGCCATTCACTTTGATCATTTTATTGGTGCCATACTGTCATTAGTTGATTTTGTCATGCCATGTTAGTTAACTTGTTCATGCTGTGTGTGTAGTTAAATATACTACAAGTAAGGCTATTCTGAGTTCATCTAATGTTATGGTTGGCATTTTACTAGTTGAGTTTTCAGAATTGAGAAATTGTGGCAGGGGATGGGATGGCCCGGATTGGCTCGGTTACCGGTTGTCCTGGTCCCGGTGATAACCGGGTTGGGGGGTGTGGAGGACAAGTGGAAAATCCCTGCTGGCCTGGCCTGGCCTGGTTGGACTTGGTCTCGGTTCGATCCAGACTCGTCAACCCTTCTGAATGACTAGTGGGTCCCCAAAATGTCTCTTTTAGCCTCTCCCTACTCTTCTAAATTTTTACCTGACGAACATTCACAAAACATGGAAGGCTTACGGATGTAGTATTAAACTGCTTTACCTGCGACATTTCCTACTCCTACTTATCATACAAAGAGAATGGGAAGCCTGGAAAACTTAGAATGATTACGAAATGCTTACTGCCTTCAATTCGGTTTATTCTATTTGGTCCATTGGGTAAGCAGTGGGTTCCCTTTCTTACTTGTTTCAATCCCAAACTTTAATAAAATAAACTTTAGTCCTACATCTATATCAATAAGTCGTAAAACCTAATACATTTTCTATTTGAGATTGATATAACTAAAGGAGATGCCTTATGTGATTAATTTAACCACCTTATGTGATTAATTTAACCACCTAGTAGATGAGTAAAAACACATACAAATTAAATATTATTATTTCTAACCAAAGTGTTTAATTGGAACATTTTATTAAGAATTGAGGTTTAATTAGAACCTGACTTAGTTCGAGTGTCTTAATACGACATATTTAAAGAATTGGCCATGCATTAAGCCAAAATGGAAAATAGTTTCCTCCAATACAAATTACACACCATCAAACAGTATATCTGGGTAATTGGATAAAATAAAACTTCACTCTTAGAGAGTCTCCACTTTTTATTACCATTATAATAGCATACACATATAGTCTCACAAATAAAATCTGAAAAGAATAGTGTATACACAGTGTTGAAATGCTGGAAAAATTAATCAAAGGAGCAACTGAAGAGACCAACTAATTCTTGGGAATAAAAGCAAATAAATGAAGGCCTCTTAATTGCCTTGTGATGTTGAGAAAAGAAGAGTCCATTTGATTATTTCATTTATGTATATAACATAAGTCCATCGATTTGCGATGGATTGTATACACGCTCTATGCTTTCTAGACTCCACTTGTGGAAATTAATACACATGGGTATGTTATTGTTGCTTTTGAGAATTTGATATTTGTTATGAATAATGTAATTAATATACTAGTGCTAAATTACTTAATACAAATCCTTCAAATTAAGTGAAAGCTAATACATCACAGTTGGATCCTGTGTAATATATTACTAGTTGTAGGGAAAATGTCTAATTGATTTACTTTACTAGGAGTTGAAATGTTTTATTGAAAATATAACTTAATTTGAATGTCTAAATAAAATATTATGACAAGTTTAAGAATTTGACCATGTTAAATGGAAAAATATTTTCCTCCTTATCAATTACACACCCTAGACATTATCTGGGTTATTGAATAAAAAAACACTTCACAATTATAGAGTTCCCACTTTATTATTATAATAATAACAATTACACACAGTGTATTTTCACAAATGAAATTTGAAGAGAATAATGAATACTCAGACCGTATTCGTATCTTATACACTATATCAAAACTGATATATAGTGGTAATTAATTGACGACAATAATTTAATAGTCGCAGTTCGCAATATATGTTTTTAGAGGCAATTACTGGTGACAATTACATTTTAACACTCTTTTTAAATGCCGCTAAAACATATACCAATATCGGATTAAATAACAATTAACTAATACCGATAAATATTTTATCACTCTTTATTAATGTGTTGGGTTCGAAAGAATCAGAGACTCATGTAAAAGTTTACAATCACAAATCATATTAGTAAATCATATGACACAAAAAGTAAATCATATGAAAACAACTAAGAAAATATTGAAACTATATTGAGAGAAAATCTACCCATAAACAAAACTCTCTAACGATTAAATTAAATTGTAAATGCTATTATGTTCCTCTAGTATAACAAGAGGGTCTATAACTTTCCCTTCCTCTCCAAGCCAATCGATCGCCTTCTTAGTTAACTGCGGAACCCACTCGTTTACGGTAAAAATAAAACTCAAGTAAGATAAAAAAAAATCATGATAAAACCCTAACACATATTTATTACCGCTAAATATACCTATATAATTGTATCTATGTTGTGAAAAGACGTATGCATAGATATATAGATAAAAACAATTGAAGACCTCTTAATTGACTAGGAAAGCTAAGAAAAGGAGGAGTCCATTTGATTATTATTTCATATAATAGTAATGAAATATTTCATTTATATATATATATATAGCCATAAGGTTCAAGTAATTATCAACAGTTCATTGTCACAATTAAAGTTAATCAGCAACAAAGATATGGGAGGTAGCCAGGTAGATATGTATCACATATTTTGCTATGTATTGTGTTGTTTAGCTACAAAATTTGTCTGTCGCTAAATCCTGTTTTTTTTCTTCAGAAGTAAGCATGGAAAATATTACAAATTCATTACCAACACGTTACTTGTTGAAGATTGAAACATTTTCGTTGCTATCAGAAAATGGTATTTCCAAATATGAATCAAATGAGTTCGAATCCGGTGGCTTCAATTGGTACTTATCCAGGGCCGTCTTAACCCCTAGGCCACTAAAGCCATCGCTTGGGGCCCCATATTTTTTGGGGCCCCCATTTTTAAAAAACAATTACTTATATATATTATTTTTTAAAAAATAAAAATTATATGTACTATAAGTGCTATGATTTCTACTAAAGAAATTGCATATGACATGAATACAAATATAATTTTCGTAAGAAACAATTTGATGAAAATATGGATAACGAAATCA
>JAJOOD010015805.1:0-13481 GCA_029582525.1 Solanum tacnaense | reverse complement strand
ATTCGTTATACATCATAATTTGGATACAAAACATCCGAAAAAAGCTATAAATCCCAATGCATACAAAGATTTCACTGATTCAATCAGGAAAAAAAAAACACTCTTGTACTCGACATATACGAATATCTCATCCAAACAAATAAAAAAAAATACTTGATTGTTTTTCGATTGTTCACTGAATGCAACAAATTTATAGTTGTCAATTTTGAAAAATTCTGTTTCAAAAATATGTCGTATTCAACTTGAAGAAGCTTTGAAAGTTATCAGATGAATGATTCAGAAGACAAACTAAATTATTTTAATTTTTTTTTGATGTTCTTAAGAAGAAAGCAAAAAAACGCTCGACAGAAAGATGGCTATTTATGCTCTTTTCAAAACGTAACTGATTTGTATTTAAAATCTTTTTTACCTTTTTTGAATTTTTTTGTTCCATGATTTTCACTGTTCTGTTATTAATTATTTGTATTCTTTCAAATTAATCAAAATAAAATAAATTCATAACTAATCCCTTAACAAACTAAAATAATGACATTTTTAATAAATAATGAAACTGTTGCTATGGAGTCCCACTAAAAGCTAAAATATTGTTATTTTGAAAATTTTCCCTGTAATAAAATGGTCATTGTGGCCACCATAAGAAAGATGATATGGTGCATTGGATGCTTATATATATGCATTAATAATCCCATCATATATAAATGAAAGTTGGCCTAAAAATAACATTATCTTCTACCAAATAATAACTATTATTATTGTATTCTTAATTGTAAATTTTCCTACCAAATCATCTTTTGTCCTTCATTTCTTTATGTATTTCTAATTGTTAACCCTTGACTCTGCTTGCAAGTAATTAACAATTTGGAAGGTCTACCAAATCATTTTTTGTCCTTCTTTACTGTCTATTGATGTAAGCGACGGGTTCATAAAAAGTTTATTTATTCTTAATATAAATCTATACACACTTATATTTGACAATAAAACATTATATGGTAATTCGAACTTTGTCAACTTGTATTAAGGTATTGATAACTTGCACATATAATAAACCACATGACTTTCTTCTTAGGTGTCAAAAAGCAATTGAACATTTCAAAGGAATTAAAAAAAGACGTTATTCTCAAGTCTCAACATAAAATATAAAATACTCCTAATACATATAAAAACCCATTAATTATTTGAGAATATGAAAAGAATCACTACCGTTAGGAGCAAAAAAAAAAGAATAAATAATCTATATTTATTTATTGTATAATTTACATAAATCTCATATTATTAAGAGTTAATTACATTACAATCCTACTATTTTTTAAATTACAAGAATCCCTTAAAATTTATGGATTCCGGATACATCATTAGACTTATGGACACATCATTGGATTTCTGGATACATGATCTACATAGGAGATGTATGTATCGGAGAGGGAGAGATATATCAGAGAGGGGATAGGACATCCGGATACATAGGAGAGAAATGTATCCGAGAGGGAAGGGGTGTATCCGAGAGGGAGATAAGGATGTATCAGAAAGGGAAGGGGTGTATTTGAGAGGGGAGTGATGTATCTGAGAGGGAGATAAGGATGTATCAGCAAGAGGGGAGTAATGTATCCGAGAGGAGAGAGATGTTTTAGAGAGGGGAGGGATGTATCCGAGAGAGAGGAGAATTTTTCCATACACGGATAGAAGATGAGTATACAGTTTGGTTATCCTCAAAGTCAACTGTGATTAATCAATTTAAGTGTTCACATATGATATGAATGTGAATGCAATCAGTGTTCACATAGATTCCCTAATATATACACCAATATCCTACTCATTCAATTTATAGCTATTATTATCACAAACTTGTAATCAAAAGAAAAAGAAGAGATGTCTAGTTATTCATATGAGAATTTGTGTAGAGAGAGATATTTTGACATTTCTCGTTTGGAAAAGATTGTCCATGAATGGGAATTAGGCCTCCTGATGAAGTGTAGAATGGATATCCTTTATGTCGATTTTCAATTTCTTGATATGTTTCTCTGCTTGCAGAGCTTCACAAGTAGTGATGAATGGTTGGATGCTGCAGTAGAGAAAGTCCAACATATTTGGGATGCAGCTGAATTCGATAAAATCAACTGTTCCAAAGATGTTATACTCCTCTTCGATAAGTTGGAAACACAGATACATGAGACTAAAATGGAAATCGGAGCTAAATACTCGTTTCCCAAAGCACTAATTACTTCCAACGTTGCTACTCTCGATCCCGAATTTGTAAAGAGATTCATTGATACTGTTGTAATGAATCTCACTGATTTACCATACATATATCTTTCTTATACATTCGATGGATTAGTTCCTTCACAACAAATACAAGAGGTTGTAAAGGAGTTGAAGTTATTGAGAAATTTTGTCTATTTTATTTCAGACAGATCATGCACAGATACTCAAAGCCAACATACTTTCTTCAATCATGTTTTAGTTGTCGCTGGTCATGCAGCAATGATTTCCTGGTTTTGTATCCTAAAAATTGTCAACATTTATTCCTTCATTTCACATGAAATAAATGCTTTTTATTCTGACCTTCCAGAGACAATTCAGCCCATTCAACCATGTATCCGCAACATCTATATTGATGTCCTGCAAACTCTAAAATCAGGATGTCATCCCAATATCCAAGCTGAGCATGTTGCTGATTATAAAGCTGCCTTTCTCGAGACTCTCGTACACCATATGGAAGTGCTACGCCCCATTAATACTGATAATCACATGAAAGACACAGTAGTTGCTTTCAAGGATCAAATTACAATGCTCAACTTCTTGAGAGACAATCTCATCAATCTACCAAGAGAGGCCCTTAAAGATTTTGATACCGCAATTATTAATGTAGGCCTTCTAGTTTACTCCACTTTTGATAGCCCGGAGTTAAACCAAGTGCCAGTTCTTGATATTCAGAGTATACAAGAACTGATTTACTTCCTCACTCGGAAGTCATTTCGCCTCAATTTACCTAAGATTGATGGACTGGGATCTATTGATATCATTATAGATCACCTCAAGGAGTTTCTAAGCCGCAACTCAGAGTCACTTTCTTCGATAAGGAGCCAACTTCGGACAATTCAGCAGCAACTGGAGCACTTTCAGAAGCAATATGATGGATTCGGATCTTTTTCAATGCAGGTGATTGCTAAAGCATATCTGGTGGATCATTTGGTTGCTGCTTGTATAAACCAAGATATTCTTGAGGGGTGTCTTTTTTTCTGGTTCCGGGACATCATAGAGGAGATTACACTTCTCATGGAGGCAGCGAAGATTCATGAAAAAGAAGTCTCTGATTTGGTATTGCATAATACCACTGATGTTGCTAGTGCTCATACTTCACAACTTGATCGGATTACAAGCATGAGCGAAGAGATGGTGGGCTTTCAGGAGGTAATGTACACCCTAAGGCGGCAGCTAATCAGCGGATCATCAAAGTTGGATGTCATCTCAATCGTGGGCATGGCCGGATTGGGTAAGACAACTCTAGCTAACAAACTATTTCTTGATGAGTTAGTTGTCTCTCATTTTCATGTCCGTGCACAATGTTGTGTATCTCAAGTATATACACGAAAGGACTTACTACTAACCATTCTTCATAGTGTTAATAAGGATACAGTGACAAGTGATAAACTACAAGAGGATGTATTAGCAGAAAAGTTGCGCAGACTTCTATTGGTTCAGAGGTACCTTATCCTCATTGATGATGTTTGGGAAACTAGTGCATGGGATGATCTAAAGCCTTGCTTCTATGATGCCAATAATGGAAGTAGAATTATCCTGACAACTCGGCTTGGTGATGTTGCCTACGATGCTAAACTCGTCAGTGATCCTCATTTGCTTCGATTGTTTACTCAAGAAGAAAGTTGGATGTTATTGAAGAATAAGGTGTTCAATACAAAAAGTTGTCCCGTTGTCTTAGAAGACGTTGGCCAAAAGATAGCACAAAAGTGTGGAGGGCTACCTCTTTCAGTTGTCTTGGTAGCAGGTATTCTCGAAACAATGGCGAAGGAAAAACATTGTTGGGAACAGGTTGCACTAAATTTAGGTCCACACATCCAGGCTAAGTCAGAGGATATAATAAATCTTAGTTACCAAAATTTACCATTCCATTTGAAACCTTGCTTTTTGTACTTTGGAATATTTTTGGAGGATGAAGAGATACATGTTTCAAAGTTAACATGGTTATGGACAGCAGAAGGTTTGGTAAAATTTCATAATGAGAAGCTTTCCGAGGATATTGCAGAATATTACTTAAAGAACCTTATTGGAAGAAACCTTGTGATGGTTTCCAAGAAGAGTTGTGATGGTAAGACTAAGGCATGTCGCATTCATGACTTGTTGCTTGAGTTTTGTAAAAAGAAAGCCAAGCTCGAGAACTTTGTACAATGCATAAAAAGGTAATACAATCTGATAATATTTTAATTCGTTGAATCAATTGTTATCTTTTAAACGTATATATTCTGATCATACAAATTTCTCTATCAACAGGGACAATGATATGAATCCTACTTCTATTTCCTATGAGAAGCATAACATTCCACGACGATTATGTCTTCACTTTGAAGGTGATAATCTTGCAGAATGGAGTTCGATTTGTTCAGATGTACAATCTTTCCACTTGATGAAGGGAAGACAAATTGGATTATCTTCAATATCACACATTTTTAACAGTTTCAAGTTTTTGTGGGTGCTAGATTTAGAATTCACTGTAATTGATTCTTTCCCAAAAGCATTAACCAATTTGAGATATGTTGCTGTTAAAGTTGCTGAAGATTCTTCATTATCATTCTCTGACAATCTTTGGAACCTTGAAACTTTAATAGTTAAAGGACTTGGAGGACGAGTAACTTTACCAGACACCCTCTGGAAGATGGTCAAGTTGCGCCATTTGCATGTATACAACCGCGCTGTTTTCAATATAAACGATGCACTCCAAGAAATGGATGGCTTGAGAACTCTTTCCTCTGCATGGTTTTCTTGTGTGGAGGACGCAGACAGGGTCATCGCAAAGATACCAAATCTTCAAAAACTGAGATGTGAAGTTTTGTCATGTGATTCCTATTCCCCTGCATTTAACAATCTTACTAAGCTTGAAATGCTCAAGTTTTCTTGGGGTAGGACCTGGGACACCGAGCTTAGCTTGCCATCAAGTCTCAAGAAATTAACCCTATCCATTGGTTGCATATCTAGTCTCGATGAGGTCTCAACCCTCCCCAGACTTGTGGTACTCAAACTGCAACACGTTTCCATTAATTCCAAAGTTTGGAATGTGACCAATGATCATTTCCCTTGCCTCAAATTCTTGAAACTGCAAGATTCTTTTTTTGAGTGGAATGTTTCAGATGATGCTTTTCCATCCCTTGAGCATTTGGTATTAAGAAGATTGCGACATCTTGAGCAGATCCCTCCTTGCTTTGAAGACATGATGACTCTAAAATCTATTGAGGTGATGGCATGCAAAGAATCACTTGTTGAATCAGCCAAGGATATCCGGGAAACACAAGTTGAAGAAATGCAAAATTCTGATTTCAAGTTGTTTGTCCATAAGTAGAACAATCATACTTTGACCCTCAAATGCCAGCTCGATTTCATTATCAGGTACATATCCTGTTGAGCCACTATAATTGAAGTTAAATGTGTGTCTTTATATACGTACTAGCTTATAGAGTGCTTTTTCCTTGATACCTTACGTGTAGCTTAAAAAACATTTCTGTAACAATCTTTCACGCTTGGTCATGACATGGAAGTACTATATAATACCTAATACAATGAGTATTTATGAATTGCTTGTGGTATTCTGCTGCTAGTGTATTGCTTTTCTGTACTTCTATGGATTGAAATTGCGTCAATGATTAAAAGACATTGTAAAAGTATTGTATTTTCATCTGTCATTGTCAAGGTGTTTTTTATGCTTTGGTTTCCTTTAGATCACTACTAAGTTTTAAATTTTCTGTATTGCTATTGAATCTGTTCAAGTCTCATCTAGAATTTAATAATGCCGTTGATTCACCATTAACTTCACAAAATGGGGAGGATACTAAAAACATAGTACTCGATTTTTAAAAGAAGATAATGAAAGAAGTTTTTATGTCCACCAAATAAACCTCAAATAGTATCTCATTTTCAAATGTGAACTAGATTGTGAATTGGATGGAGGCTAATAATTCAAGCTTTTACAAAGTAATTGTGCTGTGGAAGCTACTTTGGATTTCCTATATTGAGGTTTTCAAAATTTTGAATCGAGTTGTTGACAGTTTCTCCCTTCTTTTGGTTTGTTTTAGGGAACAAGGAGGCATAAGAAGAGAAGCAAGATGGTGCTTTTATTTGGAGATTGTTAGGTAACAATAAAATAAGTGTAATGGGAGGGTAAATTAGCAATTTAACTTTCAGTAAAATGGTTTCTCACTTTTAAGGTAGTATAGATATAGATATTACTAAGTCTTACTCATGCGTTTTCATTATAACATACACTTTGCTTGGTGGTATGCATTTCCGTTTTGGTTACAATTTGTTGGATGCAGAACAAGGTGTTTTAACTTGTAGTATTCTCATTTTATACAATTGTATTCTTCTTTATTGAACCATAACTAATATAGTACTAGAGTTATCATACTGTTAAAATTCATCACATGAAAGATAAAATGGATTTGTCCATCTTAACCAACGGTCAAGTAAATTGCAGCAAACATAATACTATAGTTATGAACATGTATGAAATGAATCAAAGACATTTAACATTGAATGATGAAAATGAGATTTACACAGATGCAAGAACAATAAAGGAAGTTAGGAACTTAGTATTAGGCCTCATTTGTTTTCATTAAGATTAAGACGTCTGAATTTAATATATAGTGTAAATGACCTTATAGTAATTTGTTATCTTTTCTGTTGTTTATTTAAAGGATCTCTTATAAATGGATTTAGTTTTATTACTGAATCATCGAGGCTGAAAGAACTCAATATCTATATATATCATACACACAATCTCAATCCATAGAAGTAACTAAACAAAGCACCTAAAATCAGTTTCAGAATACCATAAGTGATAACACCAGTAGATCAACTAATACATAATACATCTTGTGTTAATCTGTTATGCTAAACTTCCGCGCTATGTTGTCTAATAGTTATTTTATTTGTTGGATTTGGTGTGTTGTTGGTCTCCCTTCCTTCTTTTAATGCATCTGAAATGTTCAATTGCCTCTAACAGAAAAGAGTCACCTCAGATGCAAGTTATCTGGTTTATTATATGTGCAAGTTATCAATACCTTAATACTACAGTAGTTATTTAGCTGTAGATGTTCACAAGTTGGCTCACGAATTGTATGGTATAGAATATAGTATTTTCCCCTGCTAAAATTGTCCTTCAATGATTTTATTGTTGCCTAACAGTAAACTCCAAATAAAGCACCATTGTGGATAACTCATAGACATAAAACTGTCTATATATTAACTGATAAAAAAGATTAAACACAAAAGTCTTAAGACAAGGCATTGCTTCCATAGAGAATTGACTCAAAACTTTTTTACTTATACGCAAAGATAAATCTTTAAAAATTGAGATATAATGTTTTGACATGTGATTTCTATTGCCTGTATTTATCATATTATAAGCTTGATACATATCTGATATCTGGAAAACACAAGTTGAAGATATGCAAAATTCTGTTTTCAAGCTCTTAGTCCAACAGAACAGTTATACTTTGAACCTCAAATGTCAACTCAATTTGGTTATCAGATATGCATCATGTTGAGCCACTGTAACTGAAGTTAAATACGTGTCTTTATATATGTACTATTTGTTTTTCTTTACACACTTTTTGTGTAAGCTTAAAAACATTTATATAACTTTTTTTTTAAAATAGAAAAGGATAGAGATAGAAAAAGAAGAGAATGAATAAAATAGCAAAACCTTCATTTTCATTTCTGCAAGTGTGGACTTTCTAGTTTCTACTAAGTTTTGTTTAGATTCTATACGCATTAAGTCAACTTTAAATAGTCCGGTTAGGACTTAGATCACACTATTGTACGATGGAAATTAATGTGGTAAATATAGTGTCTTAGATCCTAAAAATTTAGAACAATTATAATCTAAAATTTTAAAATTATGATTTTAGTTGATATCCATATAAAAAGGATAGCTTGACTATGATTTTCCATTACACGATACACTTATGTGAACTGATTATAAAAAACTTCGAGCCAATATTAAGAAAGGTATATGCAGAGACTTAGCATGGTTTGATGAAACCAATTTATATATTTTTTGAGGAAAACAGATTGTCATGAGAAATATCAACTTTAAAAGTATTTTTTGTCAAGGTGTGATTTACTTTGTTATGGAATTAGTAGATACATTTTCTAAAATGTTACATATTTGTCTACGTATAGATTGTTATGAGAAGAGAAAGAAAGGTATATAATGCTATATAAAGTATTGAACTCCTATAATGAAGGTCTCATGTTCGAAATTCTTTACAATACACAACATGGAGTTGGCCTTAATTCTAAGTTTAGCTCGTGATACAAGACTTATCTAGTAAATTTTATCTTCTTGTTTTTGTGTGATTTGCAAGTTATTGCACAGAAACTAAGAAATTATTCCATTTGTCACCAATGGGAGTGTTTGATATGAAGGAAACTATTTCTTGTAAAATATTTTACAGAAATATAAAATTTTCTTATTTATTTTCTTCTTTTTGAGATGTAAACAAAAAAATCTTATACTAAATGTATTCATATATAATTTAAACAAATATTATAAAATATAAAATTGAGAGTGGTAGAGATGAGCATTACGTGGACAGGTGAAAATGAGTGTGTTGCAGCGTTAAGTGTTGGAGGTTGGACATAACACGGTCAATATGTTATGTCATTACTCATTAGCTTATGAAATTTGTTTTCTCGACTTCCATTATAAAAGTCAATTTTCATTAACTAATAAACTATAAAGTGGTCTAAACGATTAATGAGTTTAAAAGGTTGAAAGGAAAAAAAAAAACAGGAGGTCCCCCTAATAACATAACTACTGTGTAGCTAAATAGAAAATTTGGTAAACATCCATTCCGCAGTTAATGCTAACAAAGTACTTAGTATAGTTGGACTTTTTTTTCAATTTATCTGTCGGTTTTGATTTGACACAACGTTTAAAAAAGTAAAAAGATATTGAATTTTGTGGTATTAAATTAAAGATAAGTAGAAATATCAAAATATGATATTTTAAACATGTCACGTGAAAAGTTAAAATTAGAAAATTTCCAAAAAAGACGTTCTTTTTAACGAATTAAAAAAAAAAAAGACTGATAGTATATAAGATAATGTTACTAAATACTTTTATTTGTTCTTTTATCTCAATTAATACCACTTTTCATTTCACCACATTAATCTCTCTTCACACTCATTATAGTAAGGATACAAGTGGATTATTTTTTTAATTCAATCTTGATTTTCTAAAATAATAAGTACTTATTTTGAACTATTCTTTTTAGTAACCATAAAAACTAAATTAATGGTAATAAAATCTAAACACCTACACACATATATACTTTCTTGCTAAAACTTGAGTAAGCACTTGAAATTAGTCTCTCATAATAATAATAAAGTAAAACAGGTTGTTAATTAGGATCATTAATTATTGAGCAGCTAATTTAGAGGAGTTTGGCATAATTAATTATTAGTACCCTATGTAGGACATACTCGAATAATTCATTACAACCTGATTTTAACGTACTTTGCACTTAAGCAATTCATTGAGATTGTAATAACTCTTTATATTATTAATGTGATTTAAAAGTCAGAAAGGGGATTATGAGCTCTTAAGATGAATTTAAAGTTGGCAAGTGGCCTCAACTTCAATAGAAAAACACAATTAAAGCATGCAAAATATTTTAATATGTTTTTTATGGTTATATACAATATTTTATTCTAGTGGTTGAGCAATGATTGCCAAGAAGAACTAAAGAGGGATAAGAACCATCAAAGATTGTGATAGGGTGTTAAATACTTCCTTATTTTTAATTAAAGATTTTAAATTTTAAGCGCAAGAACGGATGTAGGAGGAGGCGAGGATATTCATTTAATCTCTTTGACAAAAAATCATTATGTATATATAGACTATTTTAAAAAAAATATATAATAAAATTAGTGCATAGTTTTTAAATATACTATATATACATTTACATAATTAGTTGTGATAAGGACAGATTCATTTGTTTTTATATGATTAATTTCCTTTAATCATTATTTTTATCAATTTTTGAAGTGAAGAACAGTTTTATAAAATTAAAGTTAAATCTATTTTGACTAGTTGCTCAAATTACATTAATTTTTCCTATTTTTAAGTATTCATTTGTTTGTACATTTATTTAAGGAGCCATTTTCAGAGTAAAGAAAATTATAGAAAAAAGTATTTGATAGAAGACAAAAGAAAAACACACTTTTGTTTAATTGTTGTTTTTGAAAAGATAACTGATTAATCTATTTTCCTTGAAAGTCTCCAGATAATCACCCAGTCCCATGTTTTTCTAAACTTATTTGTATGATTAAATACAAAGATTTGTCGTATTAGCATATTAAGACATTCTAAAATTTTGAATTTATAAATTTTAATTTTTTTTAAAAAATACAAGTTATTGTATTCGTATAAATTATTTTAATATATTGGAAAAAAAGTAAAATTTTAAATTTTAAAAAAAATACAAGTTATTGTATTCGTATAAATTATTTTAATATATAGGAAAAAAAGTAAATTTTTAATATTAATATAAATTTTTATTTAAAATTATTGAGTTGTGTCGAATTTATAAGATGGTAATCAAAATTTAACTTCGTTATGGCATGTTTCCAAGCTTTCATTTCCTTTTGCCAACAACTTGACGATAACGTCATTTATATTTAAAAATATTTCTTCACCAATTTTTTTTTATAATATATCATTAAATACTTATAAAATATAGTATAATAGTATGTCATATGTTTTACTTATTTTTATTTTTATTTTAGATATAGACAAAATATTAATAACAACATTAAAATTGAATAACTATAATGAGTGCCTGCACTTCACCGACAATCTCTTCATCCTATGAATTGGTAATTTTGGCAAAAATTATAATGTTTATTTGGATTTCTGTGTTTTGACTTATATATACTTTTTTTTTGGCTTATATATACTATTTTAATAATAATATTTGTCTAAAAGTTATGTATAGTACTTCCTTTGGACGATCCATTTTAATTATATTGTACTTGTAATAAATAACTAGTCCAACGTAATACTATTATTTTAAAAAATTAAGATATATTTAATTATTAATTTTTATTTTGTTTTTATTGAGAGAACATGTGGTAAAAAATATATTAAATTGAGGTTGATGAATAAATAAAATAATTTAGTCAAATTATTTTTTAAAAATATGAATAAAAAAATTAAGTAAAATGGAAAAGGGGTTAAAATTGCTGTTGAACTAGGTGAAATTGAACAAAAATATCCTTTGTTACTAGCTTGATTTAAATATGTTTTTATTGTCATACTTTAATCTAAAATGCTCATATCGTTACTTTTGGATCAAAAATGTCATTTTCCTAATAAACATATTTTTAAACATATACTATGTTTAAAAATTGGATACAAATATTGAATAATAAATATAGCTACAATAAGTAACAATAGAAAACAAAATAAAAACTTTTACCTAAATATTTGTGTTTAATATCATGTCCTTAATAAAATTAAAGATATATCATGATAAAACCTCCCTCAATTCTATTTCAAATTGATAAACAAAGACTAGAATGACAATTTGATGTTGAAGAAAATAATTGAGTTTAATTGTGTGGTGTAAAATTGTTGAAGCAATTTATTTATTTATAAAATGTGACAACAAATTTAGAAATTAGAGTCTAAAACGTGGGGACTAGTAACCAGAATTATCCAGACTGTGTTTGTCGTATGTGATTGTAGATTCCCTTATGCTCCACGGCAACTCTTAAGTCGTCGGGGACTACAACTAATTTCACGCCACATTTTATATTTTAAAATACTAACAAATATCCCATATTTTACTCTCTTACTATTTTTTCCGAAATATTTTTGGCTCAAGTGTATCAAACTCAAGTATAAGAAGAAAAAATAATAGAGAAAACATAACGACTAAAAAGAAAAACAGTGTAAAATCTGTAAGAGAAAACAATAACAAAAACAAAATAATGTGATACAACTATAGTGGCATGACTAGTCCTATGACATATCCTAAACCTTCACAAGGCAAGACAATGGTTCTCCCTATACTAGCCTTCTATCCTAATACCATAATACGTGACCTCCACTCCTTTCTATTTAAAGTCATATCTTCGGTAATATGAAGTTGCACAATATCTTGTCTAATCACATATCTCCAATACTTTTTCAGTTTATTCCTACCCCTCCACGTGTCCCCTACATCCAACCTCTTGCATCTCCTCACTGGGGCATCGACGCACGACGCACCTCCTCTTCAGATGTTCAAAACCATCTCAGTCTCGCTTCCCTTATCTTGTCAACCACACAGGTCACTCTCACCTTCTCCCGAATAATCTCATTCTTAATCTTGTCTCTCCTAGTATCTCATACATTCATCTCAACATCCTCATTTATTACAACATGCATCTTCTGTTTAGGTGCTACCTTCTTATCACACAATACTCCAAAGGCAAACCTCCATTTTATCTATGTTGTCTCAATGCGGTGTGCCATCATATTCTTATACTTATACATGTATCTAAAAGTTGTAGTTATTGTCCACTCAACCTCAATTGGAGTTTGTCAATGTTTAAATTGGCAGTCGAAAAATAGATATTGGTTAGTCGGAGATCACTATACATATAATATACACTTCACATATACTTTACGGACAATTAATCTCCTATACAGTTGATCAATACAATGTACATACAATTTGAAAACACATACTTTGAATACAATTAGCCTCAAATATAGTTAATCTCTTCAAATTAATCTGAATTTTAAATCGAGTGAAAGATCAGATGAAAAATAAATAATGTAATACTTATTTTTAGAAATAATATCCATTATATTTGGTCTCAATTGACAAGTACATAGTCCAATTTTGAGTATGCATATTTACACATCTCAACTTATCTCTATTGTGTCACTTGAATAATTCAACTTACAAAATGATCATCTACACACCTTTCAAATTTATGTGTCATACTAGCACAAAGGTATCTACGAGATGAAATTAAAGTATTTACTTATCAATTGAAG
This sequence comes from Solanum tacnaense, assembly GCA_029582525.1. Lineage (NCBI taxonomy): Eukaryota > Viridiplantae > Streptophyta > Magnoliopsida > Solanales > Solanaceae > Solanum > Solanum tacnaense. Next base: position 199 of record JAJOOD010015805.1, on the reverse strand, counting down.
CCAATTTTAAAAGTTTAAATATAAACTTCGAAATTAAAGTACTTACTCATTAGCCAGATTCAAATTTAAATATCTATTTATATATTACTATAATTTTTATGTGTTCAACTTGTATAGTGTGTTGTATATCAAGACAAAAGAAAAAAAAATATATTATGTCTTATATGATTGTTTAAATTAAATAACAAAAAGAAAAAAA
>JAJOOD010015804.1:0-17100 GCA_029582525.1 Solanum tacnaense | reverse complement strand
ATGGCAGGGACAATAAGAAAATATGGAGGAGTTTTCTCTTAAATTACCTAACAACTCTGCACGAAACAAACGGGGATCCTTATAAATAAGTGAATGGATAAGCTATAAAGTTTCTCTAATTTTTTATTTTCGAACCATACACACATTATCATATTATAATAAACAAATCATTGGCCCTCTTTTCTTCCAACCAACTACCTAACCGTACGTCTCTCATGCATCTTCTTAATTAATTTCCATACGTACTACCATTTCACCTTCCTGCTAAATTTTAACCTTCTTTCCATAAACTTGTGCCTACTAATATAAGTCTAATATTAATTACGTACATGTATAAGATAACACTCCTTGGATGAATATTCACCAAATGCGTTACATTCATAACAATAATATTAATTATACTTTTTCAACATTTTTCTAAGAATGGATTCTCAACTACACATTTATATTTTAGGAGGGTCCTATACTCCTATTACCCCCTTGAACTATTTTATAGTAGAATTATTTGCTCCCTAATGTTGAGTTAGCAAAGAAAGTGTAATTCACTTTCTCAAAGAGAGTGAGATGCAAACTTTGTTATTTTTCTTTTTCATATTAATTTTCTGAATTTTTTTTAAAATTTATGTATGCTACTTTTTACTTTTATTTATCTTTTCCATTTTATTTTCTTTCTCTTCTTTCTATATCTCTTCAACACTCCGTCTGATTTAAGTTGTCTGAAAAAAAGTATGAAATCACCTCATGATTACTACTACGCTATCTCCTTTCTTCTTCTTTTTTCAAAAGAAATCGACTTCACTTGAAAAAATTAGGAGAATACAAGATCAAATTAAAAATCAACACTTTTGCACAGCTAAGTGTTCATAAGTTGAAGCACAAAAAACCAAAATTGAACAATATAGAGGAAACTCAATTGAGTAAATAAAATAACAAAGCATCAAAGTCAAAATTAGTTTCTTTTACAGCTAAATTTTTACTACTTCAAGTATAACAACGCACAAAATTGAAGAAACCCAGATTCAAATCAGATCCGGAAGTTGATTAGTGATTATTATACAAGTATATCAACATCAAATTCGTTAACATGAACAATGTCAAGAGCTTCTGAGTTTTGAAGAATGTCAAAGTGCATAGAACAGGTCGTACATATGTAATACAAAGTGTTTTATCTAACACGTATAGAAGAAGGAGTTCACGGTTAAGGAAGTTTTCTTAATCAATTAAGGAAAACTACTACGCGTAAGTTTTTCTGTGAATGAAGTCGAGTGCAAACAGGAGTCCAAGTCAAGTTCGAATTGAACAAGACTTTAAGGAGGCGGCAAAGACAAGTTCGAGTTGAACAAGACTTTGTGGAAGCGTGATCTATATATAGGGCAATAGTTTCTTTGAAGAAACTTGCGCACTTACATTGAGAGTAATATCAAAACACGATCAAGAGTTTTGATTTTTATTTTGGGGAATGTTGCGAGTTGAGAGAAATATTGTACGATTGTAGTCAAGAGTTTTTGAATACAATCAAGTGTTTGTGAGTAGGTTTTCGTTTGACAAGTTTGAATAAATTGAAGAACGAATAGAAGACTTAAACATGGGGCTTTTTTGTCTTAGGTAGTTAGGAATTAGAGTTTATAATTCCTTAGGTTACATAGCTTTGTAATCGTTGTGTTATTTGGAGGTTTATAAATAAATACAAAGTGTTATACGAAATTGTTTATTGTTAAGCTTCAAATAAAGAGAAACAAGTAGTGAGTACGTGTTCCTTTACAGAATTCAAGAGGGTAGAATTTCAACAAGTGGTATCAGAGCAGGTTATCTTAATCAAGAGTCTAATAACTCAAGATAAAGATCATTATGAGTTCTACACCTCCTCTCGGACACGGTCAAGGGCAACATATCAACGGACCACCATTATTCAATGGTCATTACTACTCATGGTGGAAAACAAGGATGGAAGACTTCATTCAAGCCGAAGACTATGAACTATGGGTTAGAATCACTGATGGGCCATTAATCCCTACTGTTAAGGATAGTGAAGGAAAAGATGTTCCAAAACCTAAGGATAAATACGGAGAAGCTGACTACAAGATGCTGGGAAAAAATACAAAGGCTAAATGCATTCTTGTATGTGGACTAGGACCAGATGAGTTTAATCGCATCTCAAGTTGTACCTCCGCTAAACAAATATGGGATACTCTACAGAATGCTCATGAAGGTACAACTCAAGGTCGAAAATTCAGAATTGTTAGGTTATGCACTGAATATGAAGCCTTCAAGATGAAATCCGGAGAATCACTTCAAGACATGATTACCAGATTTACTACTGTAGTATATGAGTTAATCTCCCTGGGAAAAGTATACACCATGGAGGAACAGGTAGACAAAGTGCTTAGGACCTTGCCTAGATCATGGGAAATAAAAGTCACTGCAATCAGAGAAGCCAAGGATTTAACCAATATGACTTTGGATAAACTGGTAGGTAATCTCAAACATATGAGATGAACATCAATAAAAGAAGTGAAGGTAGCAAAGAAAAAAATCTTGGATTCAAAGCAACTGAAAGTGATGAATCAGATATAGATGATGAAGACCTAGCACTGATTAGTAGAAACTTCAAAAAACTCTTCAAAAGGGGAACAAATTCTGGAAAAAAAGGGCACCACCCACCAAAGAGAAGAGTACAGAGAAACCACAAAGTGGAGGATGCTTCAAGTGTGGAAAAACCGATCATCAAATTAAGGATTGTCCTATGTGGGAAGTAGAATGGAAAAAGGAAAGGGCTGAAAAGGAGAAGAAGGAATTTTTAAACAAAAGAAAAAACAAAGAGAATAAGCAAGCTATGTATGCAGCCTGGGGAACAGGTTCAGAGATGTATGAAGAAGATGCTAATGGCATTGCTCTGATGGCCATAGAAGAATCAGAACCTGAACCTGACTCAGACTCTAAAGAAAAAGAGGTAAACCTTCTTGATCTCAAAGATAAGCTAGTAAAATTCTCTAAGAGAAAAAAAATATTTTCTAATGCTCACATCTATTGAGACAATCCAGGAACTAGTTAAAACCAAGAATCAAATATTTGCTCCCCTAACTAGTTTAAAATCTGAGTATATAGATCTTGAAAAACTCAATGCTGAACTAAAAGAGAAAAATAAGCTTTTATCACAAAAAGTTCAGCAATTAGAGTTTTGTAACATGTCCAATAAAACTTAAAGAAACAAGTAAGGACAAAATATGTGATAGGTCAAAAGATGAACTTGAAATTAAAAAGCTCAAAAACGAATTGTGTTCTAAAAAGAAAAAGTCAACAAAAATGAGACTTGAACTAACTCGGACTAAAAATGAGCTTGAACAAGCAAATAAATGGACTAAGTGATCTATGATTGTATCACATCTTGCCAATAATCACCAAAATCAAAAAACTGGAATAAGCTTTAAACAACCTAGAATTGATAATCCCTTGCTATGCATCATCTGTGGTAACTCAGGACACTCTAAGATAAATTGCCCAAACTACAGAGCCACCATAAAAACAAAAGGCACTTATAAGACACCTCAAAGGAACAGATATACTCAGAAGAGATCTAAGCTACCTAAATGGATACATAGATATCTTATTCATCCTTTTGATTCTAGTAAATGATCCAAGTTAATCTGGGTGCCTGAAACTAACCTGTGAAATTTTTGTCAGGAAAAAGTGAGAGAAAGCAAGCAACATTGGTACATGGACAGTGCTTGCTCGAGACACATGACTGGAGATACATCACAATTTCTCTCACTCAAAGAAGGAAGAGGTGGAATGGTAGCTTTTGTTGGAGGAAAAAAGGGTCAGATTAAAGGCATCGAAAAGATAGGCAGATTAGATGAACACTCAATTGACAAAGTATATCATGTAGAAGATTTGAAACACAACTTGCTAAGTATATCTCAACGATGTGATAAAGGAAACGAGGTAATCTTCTCTGATGTTAAAGTTATTAATCTCAAAACAAAGAAGGTGGTTCTAACAGGAAATAGAGATAAACACGTATATACAGTAGATACATCCAAGATATCTGATGAAAACTTAGTCTACTTGAGTGTGATTAACAAGGATCCTTTGGTATGGCACAAATGTCTAGGTCATGCTAGCCATGTACAACTAAATAAACTCATCTCTAATGAACTAGTTATAGGACTGCCTAAAATAAAATTCAAAGAGGCAAGGGTTTGTGAAGCATGCACTCTGGGAAAGCAAGTGAAATCATATTTTAAACCAAAACAGGTTATAAGTTCAACTAGATCCCTTGAACTAATACACATGGATTTATGTGGTCCCATGAGAGTCAAAAGCAGGGGAGGGAAAGATATATGTTTGTTCTGGTTGATGATTATTCCAGGTATACTTGGACACTATTTCTAACCTCTAAAGATGATGCATTTGAAGCCTTTTGCTCCTTGGTAAGAAAACTCCAAAATAAATTTGATAAACAATTGACATCAATTAGGTCTTATCATGGTACTGAATTTGAAAATTCAAAATTTGCTCAGTACTGTGACTTTCATGGAGTTGATCATAATTTTTCTTCTCATAGAAACCCACAACAGAATGGTGTAGTTGAAAGAAAAAATAGAACCCTCTAGGAAATGGCTAGAACAATGATGATTGCTAATAAAGTCACAAACCAATTCTGGGCTGAAGCCATAAATACTGCATTCTACACCATAAATAGATGTATGTCACAACCCTTGCTAGATAAAACTCCTTATGATCTATTAAAAGGCAGAAAACCCAACATCTCGCATCTAAGAATATTTAGGTGTAAATGTTTCATTCATAATAATGGAAAAAGCCTGTTAGGAAAATTTGATGCACGAAGCGATGAGGGAATTTTTCTAGGATATTCCACACATAGCAAAGCCTATAGGGTACTAAACAAATGAACATTATGTATGGAAGAGAGTATACATGTTGTATTTGATGAGTACAATACTATGTCTAACCAGAACTTGCAAGAAGATGAGGAAATCTCAGAGGCATCCACTGATAATGCAACGGAACAGGAAAAAGAAACAGGTCGCCTCTATGAAAATGATGAAATCAGCATCCATACTCTTAACAATCAAGAAGAGAACTTAGAAAGAGTGCCTGAAGAAGAACAAACAGAGACAACTGATGGTCAAGACACAGAAACTCCCAATCTGGTCCTAAAAGACTACAAATATCAAGGATCACATCCTTTGGACAATATACTCACTGATCTCACCTCTGGAATAACCACTAGATCAGGTATGAAAAATCATTGTGCCTTCAATGCATTTTTGTCTATGATAGAACCAAAGAAGATTAGTGATGCCCTTCAAGATGTAGACTGGATAATAGCCATGGAAGAGGAACTGAACCAATTCGAAAGGAGGCCATGTTAGTAGTTCAAGGGTACAATCAATAAGAAGGGATACAATAAGAAGGGATAGATTATGATGAGACATTCGCACCAGTAGCAAGATTGGAAGCAATCAGGTTATTACTCATAGCATTTGCAGCACACATGGATTTCACCTTGTATGAAATGGACGTAAAAAGTACATTCCTCAATGGATTACTAAAAGAAGAAGTGTTCGTTAAACAACCCCCTGGCTTTGAGAAGATTGACTATCTTGACCATGTCTATAAGCTTGAAAAGGCTCTTTATGGGTTGAAACAAGGTCCAAGGGCATGGTATGATAGATTGTTAAAATTCCTCTTAAGCCATGGATATTCAAGAGGTAAAATTGACAATACACTTTTTCTCAGAAACAAAGGAAAGGATCTACTGATTGTACAAGTGTACGTTGATGACATCATATTTGGAGCAACAAACAAGGCACTCACAAACGAATTTGCCAACCTCATGAGCAATGAGTTTGAGATGAGCATGATTAGAGAGTTAAACTACTTTTTAGAGCTTCAGATAAAGCAAACACCTACATGTACATTAATTCACCAACAGAAATATGTCAAGGAACTGCTTAAAAGATTCAAAATGGAAGATGTGAAACAAATAGACATCCCATTAGCCACAGCCACTAAGTTAGATCTCCAAGGAACAGGTTCTGTTGTGGAGCAAAAATTGTATAGAGGTATGATTGGTTCACTTTTGTATCTTACTGCTAGCAAGCCTGATATTGTGTTCAGTGTGGGCTTGTGTGCTCGATTTCAAACCAACCCCGAGGAATCTCATCTCCAAGCTGTTAAAAGAAGTCTCAGATACTTGAAAGAAACCACTGATTTAGGACTATGGTATCCAAAAGGGAGTAATTTCGAATTAATAGGATATGTTGATGCAGATTATGCTGGTTATCCAGCAGACAGAAAAAGTACCACAGGTATGGCTCACTTTCTAGGTTCATGTTTAATTTCATGGGGATCAAAGAAACAGAACGCAGTCGCACTATCCACCACGGAAGCTGAATATGTAGCAGCAGTCTCATGTTGTGCTCAACTACTATGGATCAAACAACAACTCAGTGATTTTGGTCTTAGTGTTAAGTGTGTACCAATTTTTTGTGATAACACAAGCGCAATTAACATTGCAAAAAATCTTGTCCAACGTAAGAGAACTAAACGCATAGATATTCGTCATCATTTTTTAAGGGACAATGTAGAAAAAGGGGAAATTTCGATGAATTTTTGTGCCACTGAACAATAAATTGCAGACATTTTCACAAAGGCATTAGCAAGGGAACACTTTGAATGGAACAGGTTGGAATTAGGAATGATGAAGATCACCTGAGTATCTCTACTCACGAGAGTAAACTATGGCACTTGATTATGTACTAATATGCTAAAAGTTTTTAATACTCATAACGAACGGTAACTAACGAATTCATCATTCTCAGGTAATTAGGAACTCAAGGATTTGGATTTCAAAAATCATCATCCTACACGAAAAGATATGTCTACTATACTTATTTAAGTGAGACCAAAATATTAAGACTTGTGCACTGGTACCCGTTCCCGCATTAAATACCTGTCAGAAGGATTTTTTTTAAAACCGCCAAAATCAAATCAATCTGACTTCTCCATCAAATCAACATGTTCCTCTTCTCTAAAAATCCTTCCACTTCCCTGTAATCATTCTCAAAAATCAAAAACCCTTTTCTTTCTCACTCTCCACAGAAACCCATTCTCCTTCATTAGTCTCGCTCCTAAAATCATCAAACCCTATTTTCAAAATCATGGCGTCTCCCTCAAATTTCAACCTTTCCATCATCCCCTTTGAAAATCCAGAAAACTTTCTTGAATTACCTGTTGTTATGATCACTGACCCTTGCGGAATAACCCATCTTGCATATCCTCTTATAGAAGAAGCATTGATTCAGGAGGAAAGGAGAAACCAGAGTATTTGTGATTTAAGAGAAGAAACTAATGCATATAGTGAGGGGGAACCCATATCATCGAAGGAACAAGTTCATCTCTCCTATAAAGATGACGATGATATTCCAATAGTTCAACTGATTCCTAAGAGACTTCGTTCACGACTTAGTACACAGTCCGTCCAACCACTTGCTATGATTCTTCCTGAGGCTCAAGAAAGTCCTATTTCGAATACATCAGAGCTGGTTCAGGTATGAGTGACTCGTTCTGGACAACGGACTCGGGATGTAGTGATTCGTGTTATGGCTACTCCGAAAACTCGCCCGGTGAAGGGTAAGGTTGTTTTTCCCTCTAAATCTATAGAGATTGATGTTAACATAGTTAAATCCAAGAAGAGTAGAAAAATAAAAAGAAATGCATCTAAAACAAAGGACTCTGGTCACATAGAGAATGGTGATAGTGATCTTGAAATTGAAAGAAAGAAATATCAGGATTGGATATAGTCGTTTAAGAAAAAAAGTGTGATTCGTGGTAGGTTGATTACTGGTTTGGGGGGGAGGGGGAATGAAATGGGTGAACTGCTTATTCTGTTGAATGCACAAGGTTGGACTGCATTGTTTCTTCGGGGTAATCGACGTCGTAAGATGGCTAGGAAAGCACCTAGGTAATTTTATATAAATGATTTTGGGTCTGGCTCTTCTATTTCGAGTAGTGTTGGTGGTGTATTGTTCACATTAACAGGTGAAGTTTTGGAAAAAATACTAGGTGTACCTAACTTGGGATAGTGTCATTATGTCAAACGTAGTTGGCCTCCCTTAGAGGGTCTATCATCAGCCTTTGAGATTTCTCGTCGGTTTGCGAATGATCCTACTTTAGCGAACTACACTAGGGTGGACAAATGAGCCATGCTTCCTCTACATAAGCTACTCTTTGATGTGGTACACAAAATTATTCTCCTTAGGAAGCAGAAACGTACGGAGGCAAACTATTTGGATCTCACACTCATGGAGTTACTGAATTCACATGTTCAAATTAATCTACCTAAATTGATCGTTAGTCACATTAATAGGATCTGCGTGGATGATAGCACAGAGCATGGGCTTGGGTATGGATTTTGGCTAGGCGATATCTTTAAGTATTTTCAGGTCCCTATCGAGGAATGGCAAGAACAAACTATCAAGGATGTGTTGGGGGTAGTAGATAATGTTACTATACCTACGACCTCAAGAGGAGCAAATGTACCTATGCAACGTTTGAGAGCCTCGTTGACTGCTAAGAATGAGGAAATTACTGTATTACAGGTTTCTCACTATGCTACAATAGATCGGTTGCACATTGATTATTGATTGGAGCATGCTAGATTGGTAGAAGAAAATTCAAGGCTTAAAGAGGAGTTTGCTCAGACTCAGGCTGCACTAAATGCTGAGAGATCGTCCAATTCCGATCGTCTGAAGCACATGTTTGAACTACTAACCAAAGGCTCCCCTTCCTCGTCCTCTTCTTTGCAACCTTCTGTCTAAATACTAATTTGCTTGTGCTATGTTTTGTTATTTGGGATCTCACTTTTTCAAGTCTTTAGTAGGCATTTCTGTTTGGTGTGGATAATGGTTTTTGTCTCTGATCTGTGATGTATCTAATGACTCAGTTTGGTGTTTTTTTTGTTATAGCTTGTTGTGATATTATTGCTTGTGGCATGGATATGTCTTTATTTCCAGATTTTTTGCCTAATGTCAAAAGGGGGAAGAGAAGCATGTATATGGCATATGTGTAACCTATTCAATGCAAGCAGATTTCAATCCAAGCTTGAAAAATTTACCATAGTCAAAAAGGAGGAATTTGTTAGGAGCTTCTGAGTTTTAAGAATGTCAAAGTGTATAGAACAGGTCGTGCATACGTGATACAGGGTGTTTTTATCTAAAACGTATAGAAGAAGGAGTTCACGATTAAGGAAGTTTTCTTAATCAATTAAGGAAAACTACATAAAGTAGGAAAACTACTACGCGAAAGTTTTTCTGTGAAAGAAGTCGAGTGCAAACAGGAGTCCAAGTCAAGTTCGAATTGAACAAGACTTTAAGGCGGCGGCAAAGATAAGTTCGAGTTGAACAAGACTTTGTGGAAGCGTGATCTATATATAGGGCAATAGTTTCTTTGAAGAAACTTGCGCACTTACATTGAGAGTAATATCAAAACACAATCAAGAGTTTTGTGAGAGTTTTGATTTTTATTTTAGGGAGTGCTGCGAGTTGAGAGAAATATTGTACGATTGTAGTCAAGAGTTTTTTAATACAATCAAGTGTTTGTGAGTAGGTTTTCGTTTGACAAGTTTGAATAACTTGAAGAACGAATAGAAGACTTAAACCTGGGATTTTTGTCTTGGCTAGTTAGGAATTAGAGTTTATAATTCCTTAGGTTACATAGCTTTGTAATCTTTGTGTTATTTGGAGGTTTATAAATAATACAAAGTGTTATACGAAATTGTTTATTGTTAAGCTTCAAATAAAGAAAAACAAGTAGTGAGTACGTGTTCCTTTACAGAATTCAAGAGGTTAGAATTCCAACAAACAACCCTGAAGATTTTCTCCTTTTAAATTGTTGTGAACCAAATCAATATGCTTACGACTTTGAAAATTCGTACACTTTCAGGGATTTCACCAATCAAATTCATATCTCATTCAAATATACTTCATTTTTTAGCTTCCCAAACTCCGACAATATTCTCATCGGAGAACACCCATTAAATACCAAACCTAGATATTCAAGATTGGCTTGTTTAATAAAATTGAGAACTTCTCTGAAAATAATTCAAACAAAGATTAAGAAACTAAATTTTTTTGGATTGGCACCAGCTGAACGGCGATTGTGCTCTCTGGTATTTCTGTCTAACCTCTCGGCCTGCGAAAATGGTGAACGTTCCTAAGACAAAGAAGACCTACTGCAAGTCCAAGGAGTGCAAAAATCACACCTTGCATAAGGTCACACAATACAAGAAGGGGAAAGATAGCTTGGCTTCTCAGGAAAAGCGTCGTTATGACAGGAAACAGTCAGGTTATGGTGGTCAGACCAAGCCTGTCTTCCACAAAAAGGCTAAAACCACAAAGAAGATTGTGTTGAGGTTGCAGTGCCAAGGCTGCAAACATGTTTCACAGCACCCAATCAAGAGGTTCAAGCATTTTGAAATTGGTGGGGACAAGAAAGGAAAGGGAACCTCACTTTTCTAGATTGCCTCTGAAGTCACCCAGAACTTCCTTTTTGGCCTTCTCCTATGTTGCACTGTTGAATTTTAGTTATTTTGGATGTTGGTTCTTTTGTGTTACATTGTCTTCCAATAGATGATTTTTTGTTATGAATAGTTATATGGAGATCCTATCTATATTCTAGTTTTTTGGTAGTATGTTTAATGGTTTAGTAATTGAATTTTAAGTCATAGGGATGCAGTTCAAATGTTTTAGTTTATATAATAGCAATGTCCCTTTAAGGATTGCACACTTTGAATGCATGGTAGTTTGGTTGAAAAAAAAAACTAAATTTTTTGAGGTTTTAGAAATGGAACTCCACTTTAATGGCAGAAAATTTGTAGTCAAAGAAAAGGAAAAAGAAAAGAAGAATGGGCTAAAATAGAAAAGAATAAAAGGGAAATAGAATAAAAAAGTAGAATAATAATATTTTAATTTAAAAAGTACAATATATTTACGTGGCATCGCGCGTGCAGCCCACCACTTACCACAAATCTGGGTGTGACCTGTTAAGGGGCACTATATTCCACTTTTAAAATATCTAGGGGGGTAATAGGACCCCCGTAAAGTATAAGTGTGTAGTCGAGAATTGACTAATAGATTGAGGGGTCATTTGACCATTTTCTCATATTTTTCTCTTTTTCATCCAATTTCACAATCATACTAGTGAACTTATTCGCATTTCGCACCATCATGATAAGAAACAATACCATCTTGTTATAAACTTAGTCGGAATAGAATTTGATTAATTTTTCATATATATATATATATATATATGTTTATAAAAATATTTTTCCATTATTTAACTCTAAGCACTCTCTATATCATCAATTCGAAAGTTTATTTTATTTTAATTGTAAAATAATGATTTCTATTTGATAATTGATAAGGAACTTTCACAAACTTCAAAAGTTTAATATTTAGACTTAAAATATGATCGTTAATATAAACCATGCACCATAAAAAACTTTCTTTTACACTAAATATTGAATCATTTATTTACCCTATAAAAAAATTGTATGTCTCTAACAAAATGAAAGAGAAAAACTATCAAAATAATTTTCTTAAAATATTCTCTTTTATTGTAGGTGCCAATAATCATCTCTCTATTTATAATAAAATGATATTGATTTTCTTCACACAAGAATCTGTTACTAAAATTACAATAAAGTTAATTAATCAACACTCTTAGAACAAATTTTATAATAAATAATACTAATAAAAAATAACGAAAAAATTGGTAACGATACCACCTACACATCATTCATGATCTACTTAATTATTCAGGGCATATCTAGAGAGTAGGGTAAGGACTCCTAAAGACACAATATTTTATGAATTTAGTTAATATATAAAGGACAAAAGTTTAATAATGTCAATTCAATTTTCACATATAGCAATCAAATAATTCCCACCACAGACAATCTCCACATGCCCAACTTATAATCAAAACATATCACAATCCCCAGCACAGACGATCTTCACGTGCCCAACTTATACTCAATTTCATGTCAATGCATGCGCACAATAAGATTTCAATAAAAGGGATGATGATGCATCTCAATCAATCAAATATCGGCATGATAAATAATCACCTCAACTATCACAAATATACTGGTTCAATAAAGAAACAATCACACAAACAAATCAAGTCAATAATACATCAGCTAATGACCATATGCTTTGACATTCTCAAATTACAATCCGTCATTCTATAGTAGTAAATTTTCCCTTTAAAACACTGGTACTTGTACCAATGCCCGTCACACCATTGGTATGAGACCCCCATCTTTTTCCCTGACCCATTGTCTATTAATATTCCATTTTTAGTCTTTAATTAGAAAAATGTCCTTCAATGAATCTGAAAGTCTTAACATACCTTGAATGCCGAACACGTGTCATGAATCCTCAAGATTTTGCTTTTTCCTTTCATAAAGCTTCAGAACGTTCCCAATCTATCAAATATGTAATATTCGTAAGCAAGTGAGTCTGTTGACACCCATATTACTATACGTCTAGCCTAGACCCAAAAACTCACCCTAATCTATAATCAAGTTTATAAATCTTGATGTCAACTAATAAGTCAAGTCTCATATTCCTAAATTTTAAGTCTAGAGTTAAGTCTCAATTCTTTCAAATATCATAAATTTAATTATATTTATATAATATAATACACCTAATATTTAATCGCATATTTCACAATATCATAACTAGAATCATAACGTTATAATAAAATAAATAAAAAGATCAACCCACAATATATGGTATCCCAACAATAGCCTACACGTTGCAGCAAACAAGAAACTCCAAAATTTGAATTATTTTCCTTTTTTCCCCAACCCAAGTACAAATCATTAGCCAATGATAGTTAATCATTAACCCATTGGCGACAATTACCTTCCAAGATTTGCAGCCATATATTTTTCAATTTCGACCCTTCCAGTAGCCCACATGCCAAACAAAATTCATAGTTATCCAACGCATACATTAACTGTAAGATTTAAGTTTTAGTATTGATATTTTACCTAGAATATTTGTGTGCTTATTTTTCGTGATGTCGTGATTTTCTTTTTCTGCTGGTAGAAGCCACAATGGATGGTGGTATGACAAAAAGAAATATCAACTCCCACTTACTCTTAATTCATCTCTATATATGAGTCAAGTTACTTGGATATTAAAGAGCAACTTCCATATATAGCAAACATAAAAATCATATTTGTATATTATAGCTATATTTTGCATAATTGCGCTCCATAGCAAACTTTATGTTTGCTATGGCTATTAATATGTATATTTCGCTATACATATATAAAAGAAGCAATTGTATAATCTGTTTTGGTATACATATACAAAAGAATCAATTGTATAATATGTGTTTGTATAAAGCGAGAAAGAAAGAAAGACAAAAGAAAATTGGGCAGGGAAAGATCTGTATTTGTATAATCATAAGTGTATAGGAGGAAAATAAATGTATTTGTATATACAATTTTCTCTCGCTTTAAACAAATACAAACGCAATTTATACATTTGTGTTTGTATAAAGTGAGAGAGGCGAGTGAGATCTAGGAGAGGGAAGAGAGGAGAATGAAAAGATATGTATATATACAATTTTCTCTCGCTTTATACAAACACAAACGCATTTTATAGATTTGTGTTTGTATAAAGTGAGAGAGGCGAGGAGAAACTACTCAGTGAGAAACGAGAGTGGCGAGCGAGAAATTCAAGGAGAGTGGCGAAATAGCAACAGTTTGCTACGGGTTACAATTAAATCAAACTGTGGTTATAACATTTAATTTGAATTAATAGTTTGCTATTTTATACAATTTTCCCTTAAAAGAATAACAAACATATAAATAAGACTGGCGATTTTTTTTCCGAAGAAAATTCAAATATAATAGAGAAGATTACGTGTTAAAAGAAAAGAATATATGTTGGAATAATAATTCAAAGTTCGGGTAGGAATCCTAAGTTGTATAGAATTTGTTGTTTTTGGTATTTATTTAATTCTGTCTAGTTAGGATTTGTTTGTCCTAGTTTATATAGGAATACGTTTTCTAGTTTTAGTTTAATTTGATTTCTTGCTTTTATAAATATGGATGTTGCTAGTTACTTCAATATATAAAAAATACATAATAGAGAGGACTTGAATTTAAGATTCAAGAACATCTGTGTTTAAAAAAAATAGTCTCCTTCAAAGTAGTGTTAGCTTATACGATTCTGGTAGAAAATTTGAAAATGTTCATTGCCGGCGGGCGACTATGATCCATATATGACGCTTGTCTGGCCAATGATTATGTTCATAAACATCGGACAAATGATATATGCATGAAAAACATGTTAGGAGGAAAGACTTACAAAAATATTGAAGATTTAAAGCAGTGCAACCCAGCACAAGAGGAAGAAGCTATTTTCTAACATTAGAGAGAAGGGTAAAATGACATAGTATTAGGATAAAATAATTAGGAAAAGACCCAATTACCCCTTACAATAATTGTCGAACTTCGACCTACGACTTGGACCGACGGCGGTCCATCCTGCATATATGTCGTCAGCTTCAGAAACTGAAATTTGAGGCCATGATCCACGAACCTCCTTCACGGACCGTGGACCCAACGACGGTCCGTTGGTCCAGGTCGTGGTTCGTGATCTCCTGAGCAACTTTGGCTGGCCAATCCAACAAATCTTTTAATTGCTCTTTCAACTCCTTAAGTTCTGTTGGAGCCATTCCGTAAGGAGGAATAGAAATAGGTTGCGTATTTGGGAGAATGTCAATACCGAAGTCTATTTCCCTTTCAGGAGGAATACCGGGTAAATCATCTGGGAATAATTCTGAAAACTCATTCACAACAGGGACCGACTCAAGAGTAGGAGTTTAGGAACCTACATCCCTCACCCTAACTAGATGGTGAATGCAACCCTTAACAATCATCTTTCTAGCTTAAAGACAAGAGACAAACTGATCTTTAGGCATAGAATTTCCACTCTTTCCACTCTAGGACAGGCACATTTGGAAACTGAAACTTGACTACACGGGTTCTACAATCAATAGAAGCATAACATGAATGCAGTCAATCCATACCGAGAATAACATCAAAATCTAGCATATCAAGCTCTACCAAATCAACAAGAGTAACTCTATGGGAGAAGGAAACAAGACATTTTCTATAAACCCTCTTAGCCACAACAGAATCACCAACAGGGGTAGAGACAGAAAAGGGATCTAACAACACATCCGAAAAAGTATCAAACCTCATAGCCACATATGGTGTCACAAAAGACAAGGTAGCACCGAGATCAAGTAAAGCATAAACATCAAGTTCGAAGACTTTCAACATACCGGTAACTACATCGGAAGAACCCTCTTGTTCACCTTGAGTTTGAAGTGCATAGATTCAGTTTTGCTTGGGAGCATTGGAACCCGAACCACTACGAGGAGCTTGCTTACCCTCTGTTCCTTCAGCAGTAAGCATTGGGAAATCCCTTATCTTATGGCCACTTTTACCACAACCGAAGCAACCATCCGTGTCGGCTAAGCACTTACCCTCATGCTTCATTCCACACCTAGCACAATTAGGCAACAAGGACCCACTACCATTTCCTCCTTGAGGCTTAGGGTTAGACACCCTATTTTTGTTGAACTTTAAAGGAGCATTAGAGGAACCTTGACCGAAAAACCTTTGTCGGAACCTAGAACGACCATGTCCATCGGACCTTAAATGTGAGAAATAACCATCATCAGTCTTAGCTCTCTTTGCCTCCCTAGACCTTTTCTTAACTTTCTCCTCTTCAATCTGTTGAGCATGAACCATGAGACGAGAAATATCCATATCATGGATAAGCATAGCGGTGTGACACTCCTTAACCACCATTTCAGACACACCCGAAACAAACTTACTCATTTATGCCCTAGAATCGACAATCAAATAAGATGCATACTTAGACAATTGTGTGAACTTCAAACCATACTCTTTCACACTCATACTTCCTTGATGAGGGTTGATGAATTGAAGCACCTTTGTCTCCCTCATCTCAAAGGGAAAGAACCTATCAAGGAAAGCAACTTTGAGCATTTCCCAATCTAGAGGATCTGCATCTTCCGATCTCCTTGCTTTCCATTGGTTGAACCAAGTTTGAGCAACAACCTTAAGTTGATAAGCGGCTAACTCCGTCTTTTTCACCAGTGTCACTCCAATAATCATCAATACCTCGTAAACCTCATTAATGAACTCTTGAAGATCTTCTTCAACCTTAGAACCATAAAACGTCGGAGGATTCATTCTAGTGAAGTCCATCACTCTAGATGTTGTCGTACCCACATTTGGGTTCACGGGAAACACAACCTCCCTATTGGTTCGGGCCGTCATGGCTTGAGCCAATACTTGAAAAGCATCCCTAAATTCCGCATTAGTCACTTACCTGGTCAAAGGGTCAACCGGAGCTTGAGCAGAGCTTCTTGTTTGAAACGACCACAAAAATGCACGAAAATGTGCTTCAGAAACACCTATAATTGTAATTTCCATATATCTAAAAATCCGTGCATGATTTCGGAAATTCAACTTCATATTCTTATTCAGGGGGTCAAATTGAGTGGGAAATAGGTCTAACCCGAATTTTAGATCAACCGTATCAAAATTTGAAAATCGCAAAAAATGCGATTTGAAGGGTCAACTTTAAAGGGGCATATCTCTTATCACACAAGGAACTGGAAGGGCCACAAACTATTAAATTAAAGCCCTTTGAGTTGGCTTTCCAACGCACTTGGTTTCACCTCATTCCGAGTTAGGATGAGAGAGTTATGACCATTTTCGTAAAACCTATCCGTGCAGATTTGCAATTTCCAGTAAGCTATTTTTTTTTAAAGCATCATTTTTTTGACTAAGTGTTGGGGCGGTTTTTTTATAAAGAGGGGATATGTCCCATACTTAGTCATATTTTTTTTCTAACTTCAAAACACTCAAAAACACTCTCTAAGCCCCCTCCAAAATTCCACCAAGATCTTCAACCAAATTCAAACATCTCAAGCTCTAATTCCGGATTCAAG
>JAJOOD010015803.1:0-13489 GCA_029582525.1 Solanum tacnaense | reverse complement strand
TTGTGATTTTAAGCACCGTGTTACGACTAGGGGGTAGTCTCGGGTCATGACACATACAATAAGAAAATACACATGATTTTCTATACTTAACAAGAGTCAAGAAGTCCATTTGTCTCAAATAATCGAACAATTACTCCGAGATTTGAGTCTTCCTCTTTCGTTGAGCTTTCAAATCAAGACAATCTATTCAATAAATAATCATAATATGATTTTGAAACTAACAACACTTATATTATTATATGTGTAACTTAGATCCAAAACTCACCTAAATCGATAATCAAATTCCTAATCTTGATTCCAATTAACATGTCAATTCTTATATTGTTTTTCAAATTTCAAGCTTAGGGTTAAGTCTTAATTCCTCAAAATGACATAACTCTAACGAGGTATTTGCATGAAAATTTAAAGGAGAGTGTTATGAAATAATTAGTGTTGAGATCGATTGCTCTAGAAAGAAACCCCCACTAATCCTAATAACTATTATTGGTTATAACTAAGTCACACCTCCCTAACCTACTCTATGATCTCCACTATGTTATGTCATTTTTATGACAACTTCTTACATCCCTCGATACAATCTCATAAATTGTGGTACTCAATATCACATTGTACATACGTACTAAGACAATTGAATATACTTGAAACAAATAAAAAAAATCATTTTCTTGTCCTCTTATCTCTTTTACTCCCCTGTTTAAAAAAGAATGACCTGGTTTGACTTGGAACAAAGTTTAAAAAAAGAAAGAAAACTTTTAATCTTGTGGTTCTAAATTAAAGTTATGTCAAATGTACCAAAATGCCTTTTAATCTTGTGGTTTTAAACATGTCACGTGCAAAGTTGAAGTTAAAGTGTTGCCAAAAAAGGAAAGGAGTCATTCTTTCTGAAACAGACTAAAATGAAAATTGGGTCATTCTTTTTGAAACAGGGAGTATCTACTTTCTTATTTTATACTCCATCTGTCCCTAATTATTTGTTCACTTTTGAATTGACACACCTATTAAGAAAGTAATTATTGACATAGTAAATTTACCATTTTACCCCTATTAATTATGAAGTGGATGAATTAAAAATTTAAGATTGAAAAAAAGTTCTACCTTTTTCAAAGTAATTAATTGAAGGTATAATAGGTAAAAAAAATTTGTTCTTTCTTGATTTGTCAAAATGGACAAGTAATTAGAGATAATATAAAATGAAAAAGTGGACAAATAATTAGAGACATAAAACGTATTACTATTATTTTATAAGTATCATTTTTATTTTGGGCAACTTAGTGATGATTATTGGTGGACAGGGAAGGTAGAAACTTCCTGATAGCACCTCTAATATGACCATAAAAGGGTCAATGGAAGTTTCGACGGCGAAACAATTTAAGTGCGCATGACTTGGTAATAAACTACTAGTACTATAATATATATATTGTAGGATAGTAGGTAATTACTGATTAAAGAATGTGATAGCAATTGCAAATTTGGCTGTAAAGTGCCAAACACTTGCAACAAGAACACTAGTAAATTACATTTATTATTCATTTCTCTTTTCTCTTGTTCATTCCTCCAATCTCTAACAACGTAGATGCAATTCACAGGCTCAAGTAGTTTTCCTTTTTATCTAAAATTGATCATCGTTTTGTTGGGGACATTTTGTGATGCCGATCCTCGGATTTCAGAAGCAGGGCAGGTGTGTGGCACTAACATGACATTGCCGTCCATTATCATCCCACAGTATACTAAAGAAATGCAAGTGATTACCCAGCTTGTGAGTGAACATGGATGGGGCAGCAGCTATGCTGTTAATTCAACAGATATTTCGATATACGCTTTAGCAAATTGTTACCAAGATCTTCCACATAACGACTGTGTTCAATGCTTCCTTATAAGTTGTTCTACACTCCCTACTTGTCTCCCTGCTGTCTCTGGTCGTGTATATCTTGATGGTTGTTTCATCCGTTATGATTATTACAACTTCTTCGGGGAAACTACTGATTCTTTCAAAGATAAAGTGAACTGTAGCAGTTCGTTTGGAAGGGCTGTTACTGATTCAGATCAATTGGCTTTGGCTGCTGCAGCTGGAAATTTGATTGAAAACGTGATGAAAAAAGCAATTAATGAGAATGATGGATATGCAGTGGGGAAATTGAATGGAGTTTATGGATTGGCACAGTGTTGGAGAACAGTGAGTAAACAAGGTTGCAGAGAATGTTTGGACAAGGCAAGTGAAGCTATAAAGGGATGTTTGCCTAATAGGGATGCTAGAGCTTTAATGGCTGGTTGTTATTTGAGGTATTCCACTCACAATTTCCTCATTCATCATTCTCAGGCTACTAATAAAGGTATCTATATCACTTCTCTTTTCACCATACCAACTCTATTCTTCGGTTAATCCATAGACTTTTGAAAATTTACTTCCTCATCAACATATCTCTTTTTATTTCTTCTTTATTAAGGGCTCGTTTTGTAGGTGGATAAGAAATAAGTTATTTATGTTATTAATTTCTGCATAACTTATAATACTACAATTGGCAAGTATATAGGAAATAAGGTATTCATTTATAAAACTAATAGGACATTTGAATGACAATTTAGAAACTCGCATAAATAATATATGTATAAGTTATGAGATAATTTTTATATATATTCTACAGAATAGAATGTGGAATCAGTATTAGCACATGTACAACTAATATCTGCATAAAGTAATACATAAATTCACTCATAACTAATCCTACATTACTAATACCTCTATAATTCTCACCAGCAACCAAACAACCTAAGGGTGTGTTTGTTATGGAAGAAAACATTTTCGCTACAAAAAACATTTTCAAGCTGTTAAGGATTATAATTTGTAAGTAGCCAACAATGACGAGAATTGCTGAGAAAAGAAAACAGTAAAAAATTTCTTCAAGGGATTCAATAATACAGAGAAAGAAAGATGAAAGAATGATAAACAACTTCAGATTAAGTTGTGGTACCTTTTTTTTTTGTTTTTTGTTTGAGTATTTTAGATTGGCTTAATGAAAATAAAGAAGTATGAAAGGGAAGTGATGGATACGTACGTTTGGTGCTTTGCTGTTAAACATTATTTTTCAATATAGATCTAGGAGATCATAAATCTTATTTTTAGCCAAAGAAATTTCCTATTCTTTGGGTTAATACTTCATTAAATGGTGTCTCAACATGTAATGTTTTGCAAAATTATCCCCGCATCAACTCCTAGTTTTCTATTTTGAACACCTCTAGTTATGGGAATAACATGTTTAATGATTGATTGGAAAAACCTTCATTGAAAAATTGATTTCAATCTCAAAAAATTCATCTTCAGAAACTCATTGCATCCCATGAAAATGTCTTGAACTTATTATTTTCAATACAAGGAAAAATGTCCAAACAAGATCTTAGAACGATATATATCCTGTTTGCTAGCTTTACTAAAGGCATTTTATGAACGTGTTTCCCCAAAAGAATTTGATATTCTCCTACCAAACACTCAAAATTATTTTTTTTTAAAGTATTTATTTCAAAATATAAAATCATATATAATTTCCGTCCTGTTTGATTATCTCAAGGAAAATCGAAAATGATATTATAGGAATATCTTGACTATGTGGGATGGTCAAACTAACGCCATATTTGCTTTAAAAAACAAGAATGGTCCAAAGTCCGAACTTATATGAGTTCTCTAACATCCTTCCTTTTGTCTTATTCCCCTAATCCAACTATAATTCACATTGTACAAAAAAAAAACAGCATACATCATTATTTTAAACGGATAGCAAAATTAAATAATTCATAACACATTAGCACCTAAGATTAATTAAATTGTTAAAAAAAGCTCAACCGTAAAAATAATTCTTATTTGATTTACTAAACAACGCAAGTTAGACTCTATGCTTTTTTCAAGTACTAAAGCCAAATATATGCAAATTGGAAGGAAGAAAATTTCAAACGTATCGATAATGACATCCATATGACCTACTCCTACAAAGATGTATTATAAATATTTCTGTTGGGTCAAGTCTATACGGATCGACAGAGACATTTTAATGGTATGTAAAATAATTATTTTTCTTTGTTGTTATATTTTGATTTTGGTGAAAAAGATTGGAAGTGTATATTTATATATATACAACTAGCTGAATTAATAAATGTAGAAAGTATAAAATATAAAACATCAATTGTGCTATTGTGGATTTGACTTGTCTTATAAGTTGAAGTAGAACCAGCTCCTCTCCTCTCGGACTCAGGTGTAGTTCAGTTCCAGTACTAAACATTTTCTTAAAAGAAAAATAGAAAATAAATATTCAAGAAAATAATACTCCCTCAGTCCCTTTTTATTTGTACAATTTGGACTTCTTACTTGTTAGTTTTGACAAATCAAGAAAAAATAATATTTTTTTTTTACGTATTATACTCTCAATTTATTTACAGAGTTGATATTTAAAAAAAAGATAAAACCTCTTTAATAAGTAAATTGATTTAGAATGGTAAACTCATTATGTTAATTATTATTTTTCTTAATAGATGTATCAAATAAAAAGAGTATTATTGAACAAACAAAGTTTTTACTGATATACTAGACTATAAGGGATTGGGTTGTGAGAGTCTATGAAAACAATCTCTCTAAGAACTGACAAATTAAAATCTGCTACCTTATACTCTCAAGACCCCATTTTGTCAGATTACATCAAATATACTTTTGTTATTGTTGTAGTATACTATAAAACTTTATCTGGCTCCTCTTTGACTGCTAAACTTGAAAGCTTGTTCTTTAGAGATTTTCAACTCTGTTTTTTTTCTTTTCTCTCAAGGACAATAATATACTTGCTTTTGACTAATTTGTAAATAAATGCTCTTGGTTTCAGGCTTAAGCAAAGGTGTGATAATAGTTATCGTTTTTGCAATGATAGCTTTCTCCATGTTGTTTCTCTTTGTTGCGTACGTAGCTCGTAAAAAATCGTTAAAGCGAAAACAAGGTATCATAAAAGAAACTAACCTTAATTTGTCAATTTAGACAATCGATCAGTCGTATATGTTATAAAATAATTACATAAATGTTTGCAATTTTTCTTGGCCACAGAATGCATTAATCTTGGCAAGATATCGAATTCATACAAGAGGTCCAGCTTGAACTTTAAATATGAATATCTTGAAAAGGCAACACACTACTTTGATCCATCAACAATAGTAGGCCAAGGAGGAAATGGTTCCGTATACAAGGGGACTCTTCCTAATGGGAAGGTTGTTGCAGTTAAGAGACTGTTTTTCAATACAAGGCACTGGGTTGATGAGTTCTTCAATGAGGTTAACCTTATCCATGGGATTGAGCACAAAAATCTTGTGAAGTTGTTGGGTTGCAGCATTGAAGGCCCCGAGAGCCTCCTTGTCTATGAGTTTGTGCCTAATAAGAGCCTAGATCAATACCTTGATGGTACGTTAATATCGATGAATTTATATCTATAAATGCAGTGACAATTAGGGATGACTTCTAATTGAGTTGTTCAAATTTTTGTTGTGTAGATAAGAATAAGATAAAAGTTCTAAGTTGGAAAGAACGATTACACATCATAGTCGGAACAGCAGAAGGCCTTGCGTTCCTCCATGGAGGTTCAGATATGAAAATCATCCACAGGGACATCAAGAGCTCCAATGTACTTTTGGACGAAAATTTTGAGGCGAAAATTGCTGATTTTGGACTAGCTCGGTGTCTTGCAGCTGATAAAACTCATCTTAGCACTGGAATTGCTGGGACATTGTAAGAATGATAAAACAGCATTCACAGCCTTCTTTTAACTACTTAATTATAACTAGTGATTTTATTTGTTGCGTAGAGGATATATGGCGCCTGAATATCTCGTAAAAGGACAACTCACAGAGATGGCTGATGTCTATAGCTATGGAGTGCTTGTTCTTGAAATTGTTTGTGGAAGAAAAAACATTTCTTTGGCAGAGGATGACTCTGGATATCTACTGCAAACTGTAAGAATTAATGTTGTCCATTTCTCTTAAAAGTTTGTTGGTAACAAATTGAACCTGTCATTTTTTATTTCAGGTGTGGAAACTGTATACAACAAATCAAGTGACTAAAGCATTAGACCATATCTTGAAAGATGATTTTTCACCAGAAGAGGTATCAAAAGTCCTCAAAGTAGGGCTTTTGTGCACTCAAGCTTCTGTTACCTTAAGACCATCAATGTCTGATGTTGTCCAAATGCTAACAACATTTGGACAACCGATTCCGGAACCATGCCAACCACCATTCTTACGTTCAAGCAGTAGCATAAAAAGATTCGTCTCCGATACACTATCCAAACTTGATGAATCTTGTATCTCCTCTGCCATGCATAGCTCATCAGATGGACCACACATTAACTGATCAAGAATTCTTTTCAAAACCGTCTCTACTGGAAACATATACACAAATTAAAAGAAGTGAAATTTCATGATGTATATAAGTGAAAATGAAAATTTTGCACAACATTTTTGTACCGTTCGAACTAGTAGTGATTACATGTTGCATTTTTACGATTTGATTTTACTTTAACTCTTCGACTTATTGTATGAAAATTCCTCTACATACCCTTTTTAAAAATATTCTTTTATTTACCCCCTCTAATTCAAGATCGATTTTTTTTTCTTTTTTTAAGATGGACAGTTGTTAGTATATTTGAAATGGAAAGGAGTCTAAAAATACCCTTGAATTCTAGGGAAAAGGATTTAAAAATACCCTCCGTCCACATCTTTTGGTTTGAAAATATCCTTCTATTCATCTTTTTAGTCTAAAAATATCATTCATTTCACCTTTTAGTTCACTTATACCTTTGAAACTAACAACTTTTTCTTTATTTTCATTTTTAAAACATATTATTATGTATCATTTTCTTATTGGATGAAATATAACTCTCACTTCTATTATTTTTTCCCCATAATTTATTTAAATCAAAATAATACTCCCTCCGTTTAAAAAAGAATGACATTATTTTGTTTTTAATCTGTTTCAAAACGAATGACCCCTTTCCTTTTTTGGCAACACTTTAACTTCAACTTTCCACGTGACTTGTTTAAGACCACAAGATTAAAGAACATTTTGGTACATTTAACATAACTTTAATTTAGAACCACAAGATTAAAAAGTCTTCTTTCTTTTCTTAAATTCCGTTCCAAGTCAAACTAGACCATTCCTTTTGAAACGGAGGGAGTACAATTTTTATTTTTATTTTTGTATTTGCTGTAGGTGTTTTGTAAAAAATAATTTGTTTTGGGATCAATAAATTATGGGAAAACTCTAAATAAATCTTTCAAAACAAAAACTAGTTACCTGAACTATAAGTTTGATATATACTTACTCTATACGATGTGGATAATATAGTACAAAGTCTATAAAAACAATATAACAGCCATGGAACTGCGAATCCCTTAGCACATCATAGTCGGTACTATCAACCACATGACACTTCTTTTTCTCGACACTTTTTACCTCTTTTGCACCGCGCTTACCTACCTACACAAATTATGCCTGGACCACAACTCTTATCAATATAGGATATTATCTTGTACTCCATCTCGCACAACTACATCTCCTCACCTATCAGGCCCGAGACTTAGAGATTTCAGTACTGAGTCGGATGCTATGACTTATATTCCTCCATTGACACATGTTATGTACATCCTAGAGTATCACCTACACCTTCACATTCACTTGTTGCTACACCCGATGAGGAGTAGATGATATACCGTGAGTTTACGGTATTTTTAATACATTTCACTTAAGAGTTGTGTGTGTCTAGAGCCTTTTTGTAATGGTTTTTATGTGTTTTTATCATGTTTTGCAGGAAAGATGTTTAGGCGCGGAAGTAAAGAGACAGATGAAAGAAATGTAGAAAAAGGCATCTACGGAGGTGATCTACGGACCGTAGGTCCTTTGACGCTCCGTAGATGGTGATCGTAGATTAGCAGGGCAAGGCATGGAAGGGGAATCAGGGAATCCGACCAAGTGTGGAACCACAGTGACCATTGACGGTCCGTGAGTCAGTCTCGTGGAATGAAGACGTGTGCCTGAACAAACTTTCCTTATTTTGTTTCCCTTTTAATTTAGGACTTATTTTCTATAAATAGGGCATGTAAACCTCATTTTTGGGGGTTAGACTTTATTACTTTTATTCTAGTTCTTGACTTGGGAGATGAATTTGCAACTTTAGCAATTCTGAATTTTCTAAGTTGGTTTTGAAGATTTTTACTTTGAAATTCAAGTTGAGATTCTGGGTTTCTTCTACTTATTACGTAAGTTCATGATTTCTTCATCTAAAAATGTGAATTGTGTTCTTGCTACTATGGGTAACTAAATCCACAACTAGGGTTGTGGGAACCATGAGCGATTAACAACGTATGAATAGTAACAAAGTAATTCTTGAATAGTGTTAGTGCATGCATTGATCATTCTTTCGTTTAGAAGTCTTTTTAGCGGTTGCAAACGTTAGTACTCGCCTTGTTACTACTTGCCGGACCAATGAGGTAGTTAATAAGAAAATAATTATCAACATAGATTTAGTGTGATACTATCTAATAGAATTAATGTCGATTGGTGTGAGGGTGAAAACTAAGCCATACATCGATGTGACGTCTAATATGATGTAATGGTAAGGGTTAGTAAATTATACACACGTAGTCGGACCAAGGTGCGGGGTGAAATTCTCTAGATGCCGGACCAAGGATTTAGAGATACATAAGATATCGCTTTACATGTAATACACTAGGAAATGATTGGTATTACTAGGATTACCACGTTATGAGCTATGGGGAACACGTACACCCTAGTTACTTTCTCATCTTGATAACAACTAAAGTTTGAATCTTGCTCATTGATTACTTACATAATTTCTTAAATTTGTTTCACAAACCCCCCCCCCCACCCCTTTTTAATTACTTGATTTTGGAAATAAATTGGCTAAACGAATATAATCATTAGTTAAGTTTAAGTCTAAACCATATTCCTCGTGGGATCGACCTCAACCTACAAGTTGGGTTCTTTACTTGATAATGATCACTTATGCTTATTTAGGGAGGAGAGTTAGGAGAAAGAGAATAATCAAGTGCCAGCTGGAAATATATTGGGAGATGCATTGAGGGGACATGACCCACAAGGACCACGACAGTTTGACAATTTTAGGGTCAACCTTAATATTCCCGATTCTGATGGACCTCTTGTCCTACCGCCTCTACCTCAGGGACATACATTTGTGGTGACCAGTAGCTTGATGCAATTGCTTACAACGAGGGATTTGCCAGCGGATGATCCACATGTCCACATAGCCAAACTAAACCATGTCTGCAAAAGTTGCATCGGTCGACCTGAGTGGGATATGAACGTATTGGGTTGCAAGTATTTCCCCTATTATTGACCGGGGATGCTACTGTGTGGTTCAATGAACTCCCTTACAACTCAATCTATACATGGGAGCAGTTGACAGAGGCGTTCCTAGTAAGGTTCTTTCCAGTGTCCAAGAAGCTGAATAAAAAGGACAAACTCAACAACTTTGTGGAACTACCGAGAGAGTCTATGAGTAGTTCTTGGGACAGGTTCACTGCCTTCATGAGAGGTGTCCTGAATCACCGTATTGATGATGAGGCGCTGAAGGAGTACTTCTACCGAGGACATGATGATAATATTAAGGCAGTGCTGGATACTATTGCAGGAGGTTCGTATGGTGAATGCACTTTTGCACAAATTACAAAGAAAATGGAGAAGATATCTTGAAACAATAAAGTTTGGAGCACTAGAAAGTCAGATACTGGGAGGAACACATTTGCCATTCAAGCTACAAACAACTATCCCGCAGATGAGATTCGTGAGGAGATGGCCCAGATGAGAACTGAACTAGGGTTGGTGTTAAAACATGTAACTGGAGGAGCGAAGAAGGTGAATGTTGTGAACTATTTGACTAGAACTCCACCACCAAGAGAGGAGTATTACTTTGAAGAGGATGCTTATGCGGTGAATGAGCAGACGGGGGGTTTTAAACCAAATGCCCAAGGTTCCAATCTGGATAATTGGCGCCAAGGTCAAGGAAACCAAGGTCGAAACTATGACAACTACAACCGAAAGGGTCAATATGTCCGGGATGAGAACTTCAATCGTGACAACAACTACACCCGGAACAACTATGGCAACAGAAATGATCGGGTTGGACCTTATGTTCCCCCTCAAAATTGGGAATCTGGTCCTAGAAAAGCTAGAAGTAATATGCCACATATTGAGGATATGATGCAGAAGATGATGAGGAAGTTCGATGCAACTGATGAGAATGTGAAGGAGATGAGAAATGACTTGTCTGGTATTGGTCAAAAAGTTGATGCCCATGCAATGTCAATCAAGCATCTTGAGCAGCAAATGACTCAGTTGTCAACTATAGTAAATCCACGTCAACTGGCATTCTTTCAAGCAACACCATCCATAATCCAAAGAATGATGGGCATTGTATGGAAGTCACTACTCTGGGGGGTAAGCAAACCATTGATCCACCTATGCCGTCAGGGGTGAAAATTGAGAATAGTAAAGATGATGATGTGGTCGAGGTAAGTGGGGAGTCCGAGAATGCGACAGAGAAAGAAGCGGAGGTAACTCAAAAATTTGTCCCTATTCCTAGACCTCCACCTCCCTTTCCACAGAGGTTAGTGAAGAAGACCGAAGAAGGCAAATACCGCATGTTAATACATGTTGAAACAACTTTCAATCAATGTTCCGTTGATAGAAGCTTTGGAGCAAATGCCTGGGTATGCAAAATTTATGAAGGACATGGTGACAAAGAAGAGGGCAGTGAGCTTCGAAGATGATGATAGATTGCAACATTGTAGTGCTGTGCAGAAAAAAGAGGATCCTGGTGCCTTCACAATTCCATGTACTATCGGGTTGTTGCATTTTTCTAAGGCACTGTGTGATCTTGGTGCTAGCATTAATCTGATGCCAATGTCTATTTACAAGAAGTTGGGTCTGGGAGATCCAAAACCGACTGCGATGCAGTTGCTAATGGCAGATAGAACTGTGAAGAGGCCCATTGGTGTGCTCTATGATGTACTAGTGAAAGTGGAGTCGTTAATCTTTCCGATGGATTTTGTGATTCTTGACTGTGAGGTTGATTTTGAGGTTCCCATCATTCTTGGGAGACTATTCCTTGCCAATAGGCACGCCTTAGTTGATATGGAAAAGGGGCAGATGAAGTTCAAACTGAACAATGAAGAGGCAACGTTCAATATCTTTAGGTCGATGAAGCAGAGTAGTGATCTCCAATCAGTATCTGCGATAACATATAGAGTTTAGAGTCGGTCTGAGGTGCAGATTGAAGAGAGACTGGGTGTTGAGGCACTAGCAGCGGTCATAATGAACTTTGAGAGTGATGGTATTGAAGAGTATGATGAGTTGGTCGCCGCACTTGATAGGTGCGAATATCGTTCGAAACCAAAGAAACTTGTGTTAGACATGAAAAATCGTGAGTCCCCACCTGCAAGACCGTCTGTTGAGGAGGCGCCGAAACTGGAGCTTAAGGCTCTACCATCACATTTAAGGTATGTATTCTTGGGAAAAGATGATACTTTACCGGTCATCATTGCGGAAGATTTGAATGGGCGACAAGTAGAGTGTTTGGTTTCTGTGTTAAAGAGGTTCAAGTGAGCTATTGGGTGGACTATTGCGGACATTATTGGGATTCCTCCTGGTATCTATTCTAATAAAATCCAACTCATGCCATATCACAAGCCTAGTATTGAGCACCAGAGAAGATTAAATTCGCCTATGCAGGAGGTAGTTAAAAAGAAGATCATCAAGTGGTTGGATGCTGTAGTTATCTATCCCATTGTAGATAGTAGTTGGGTGTGTCCTGTTCAATGTGTGCCTAAGAAAGGTGGGCTTGCTGTGGTTCCTAATGAGAGAAACGAGCTTGTTTTGATGCGGCCCGTGACTGGATGGAGAGTCTGCATGGACTACTGAAATATAAATGCTTGGACAGTAAAGGACCATTTCCCTATGCCATTCATGGATCAGATGTTGGATAGACTTGCAGGTGACTCTTTTGATCGATGTCTGGATCATCTGGCTGAGGTGCTTAAAAGGTGTGAAGACTGCAATCTAGTGCTAAATTGGGAGAAGTGCTACTTTATGGTGAAAGAAGGGATAGTTCTGGGTCATCGGATTTCTGAGAAGGGCATTGAGGTTGATAGAGCAAAAGTAGAGGTAATAGAAAAGCTTCCACCACCTATTTCTGTAAAAGGTGTTAGAAGTTTTCTTGGGCATGCAGGTTTCTATAGCAGGTTCATTAAGGACTTCTCTAAAATTGCACATCCATTGTGCAAACTGCTTGACAAGGAGTATAATTTTGATTTTGATGATGCTTGTCTGAGAGCATTTAGAGAGTTGAAGGAGAAGTTGGTTACTGCACCTATCATTATTTCATTGGATTGGGGACAACCGTTTGAGGTAATGTGTGATGCGAGTGGAGTGGCGCTTGATGTAGTATTAGGACAGAGGAGAGAGAAAATTTCTTCACCCTATTTACTATGCTAGCAAAGCTCTAAATGTGGCGCAAAAGAATTATACTATGATTGAACAAGAACTTCTTGCGGTGGTTTTCTCATTCGAGAAATTTTGATCCTACTTGCTTGGTACTAAGGTCATAGTGCATACTGACCATTCTGTATTGAGCTATTTGATGGTGGAGAAGGATGCAAAACCGAGGTTGATTAGATGGGTATTGTTGCTGCAAGAGTTTGATTTTGTGGTAAAAGATAGAAAGGGGACCAAAAATCAAGTTGCCGATCACTTGTCCAGATTAGAGGAAGAGGCTATGCTAAAGCTTTGTGATAGGGATGAAATTATTGATGCTTTTCCAAATGAACATGTATTGGCTGCTTCTTATGATCGGATTCCTTGGTTCGCAAACTTTGCTAATTATTTGGCAAGCGATTTGGGGCCCCCAGATTTGTCTTTTCACCAAAGGAAAAAAATTATGCATGATGTGAAGAAATTCTTTTGGGATGAGCCTTACTTGTATCGTAGTTGTGCTGATGGGATTATTCATCGCTGTGTGCCCGAGGTTGAGTGTACTTGAGGCGTGTCATTCATTACATGTTGGTGGGTATCATAGTGGTATTCGGACTGTGCATAAGATTTTGCAGTGTGGGTACTACTTGCCTACCATCCACCAAGATGCTCATGATTTCGTCAAGTCTTGTGATCGTTGCCAAAGAGAAGGAGGGATTTCAAAGAGGCAAGGGCTCCCTATGAATCCTATATTGGTGATAGAGTTGTTTGATGTATGGGACATTGATTTTATGGGTCCATTTGTGAGTTCACATGGGATGAAGTATATTCTTGTTGCGGTTGATTATGTATCGAAGTGGGTGGAAGCAGTTGCGCTCCCCAACAATGAAGGTAAAAGTGTCACCGCATTTTTGAAAAAGAATATCTTCTCCAGATTTGGTACATCGAGGGCGATTATCAGTGATG
>JAJOOD010015802.1:0-21384 GCA_029582525.1 Solanum tacnaense | reverse complement strand
CCGGTAACTTCCGAAGCACATTTTTAAGAACTTTTTGGGTCAAATTCAAATATAATCATTTCATTAAGTTCTCGACTCCAAACTCACATGTGAGGCTCTAGTTTCACTCTATCATTTTTCGGGTCGTTACAAGAGGCCTCTGAAGGAGACAAGGCATTGTCATTAGTTGTAGGTCTCAATTGTGCACGGACAACAACCCACCAAACCTTGGCCGGAAAAGATAGTGAAGCTTTAGTAATGAGTGTTGGCATTGTTGTGACCCAAACTGCATTCTCCCCATCTACGGTGATTTGCTTCCCATTCCAATGCAAGACCCTCTCTCGATAACTCTGAATCTCCATCATAGTGTCACTGATGACCTGATGATGTTTGCCTTCAAAAAGGGCAACTGAAGCTAGTGTAGTGTATTTCGGGCCATGCAAAATCCTGTTGATAGTAGCCTCAGAGATATCTATTAATTTTCCCTGAACCATAATTGAGTTGAGTGGACCCTAGGTAATGGCAATGTATTTCTGTCCCCATTTAGTTGTCTCTGTTTCTGCAGCAAAATTCATTAATGTGGCTGCATAAGACACATAAAACTCTCTGGCCAGGTGGCTAGAATATTCTTCAGGTGCATTGTTCATCCAGTCAAACTGATGAAATTGGAAGATCCGATAAATGTCGGGAAATGCTTTGATATCAGCCACCACCACTCTGGTCTCGGGTATGATTGATCTCTTCTTGAAACTGCCAGACTTGGTCACAATTCCATGATTAAAGAAGTCCTCGCACTTGTCCATAATCCACATAGAGCAGAAACAGTCAACCAGTTGCTATCTCGCTGCGGGATCAACTTCATGGATGTTCACATATTGCACCATGGTGTCGTCGGTGGTGTTCTCTTCTTCTTCTCCCAATGAACCTGCTTCTTCTTGAGCCCAAGTTTTAGCTTCTGTGTTTACTGCAGGTGGAGGTGTGGTTGCATCTTCCTGAGAGCCACTTGCAGACTCTAAACTACCTTCACAACCATTATTAGACTGTCTACCTTCTTCCTCTCCATTTCCGAAACCGCTACCTTCCTCTTCAGACTGGCAAGGAGTGTTCGGGAGGATGGCCCTCGCTTTACTGGATCTAGTAGCTCGAGGTGGGTGATCTTTAGGTGTAAGATTTATATGTACCTCCGAACTACTAGAATCCTGAGAATGATTACCTTCGGATTGCAAAGCAGTAGGTGAGGAACGTGGAGCTGTATTCTTTCGTCGGGGAGGCATAGTACCTGAACAATGCAAACACCCATTAATAATTAATTAAGTAAAATGACGCACTATCGGGTACTCAGACTTCCCCTATGTCATTCAACGTGACGCCTTGCCTTAAGAATGTCGTCACCCAATCTATCATTGGGAAGGGCCACAGAATCAAAAAACGAAACAGGAATAAAAGTACACAGAAACTATACAAAATCAGTAAACTATACGGGAGCTCACACGGGCCGTGGTAGGTACCACGTTCGTAAAACCTCTCGTGAATTCATCCCAAAATAAGTCTGCAACAGTGGTTTAAACTAGTATTGTTCACGGACGATTGCACGATTCGTGGAGTGAACCACAGTCCATAATAATGCCCTTGAACATAACGAGTGATGGTATGAAATGCCCAAGTGTGGTCCACAAGTGGTGAAACGGCTCGTAGTAGCTTCCACGATCCATGAAGCCTATCGTGGTCTTACACTTGGGCAGTCAATCAGTCATTGTATCCCCCAACTTCACTATAGGATATGTTACCCCCATTTTTAACGTAGGATCATAACGTGACTACTAACACCACCTAATTTCAACAAGCACAAGGCCAACAAGAAAAATATTCATCCAATAAACATATACCCTAATCATACCCACACAAAAATCATCAATTTTACACAATTCAAACTAACCCACAACAATTCAATATCAACCAAGGTTATTCATCACATGATCATGCTAATCTCAATTAAATCGAAGTAAATCTAACTTGTTTTAAGACAAGATCAAACTTATAACAAGTTATAAAGTGACTTACTAGGAAGTAATGTAAAATTTCGCCCAAAAAGAATAAGATGAACTTGACTTGAAATTCTTGACCAACTTAGGATTAGGGTTTCGATTCTCTGATGAAATAAGGATTTATGGATGATGGGAACCATTTTAAACTCTTTAGTAACCATTATAGAAGAGAAAATAAGAGGAAAACCCCGACCTTTGGTGCTTAGGAAGCACATATACATTTTAATTTCAACTTTGTTTCAAGAGCGAGTCAGGTCGGTTTACTGGTAATACTGGGTTGTGGAAGACGGCAGTGAAAGTTCCCGTGAAGGTCACCACGGTCCGTACAGTGGTCCGTGGAAATGTCTTGGGACAAAATGCTTACCTGGGGTTCACGAGAGACTCGACGGTCCGTACAAACCTTGACGGATCGTGAACCCTTCCGTGAACCTTTTTCTTGCAATTTCCAGTATCTTCCTTAGGTTGGTGCTGAGATTGACGGGCCGTGAAGTTGCCCGTGAAGGACACCACGGCCCATGGGGCTGCTCGTGAAGAACTGTCTGCACCCAGTTCCTGCAATTTTAAACCCAAATCCTTCCTACACACATCAACACATAGTGAAACTATTAAAACAAGGAAAAAATGAGGAAACGTAAACTACCTATTACAAATACAATCTTGGGTTGCCTCCCAAGCAGTGCACAATTTAACGTCGCGGCGCTACGCAGGTTACTTGATTACTCAGACTTCAACAAGTTTACATTCTTCCACAATTTTCACTTCTTCTGGAACACCCATGTATGCCTAGATTCTCTGACCATTGGCCTTGAACCTCTCACCCATGTCATTCTCAATAGCACCCGACTGGAACACCTGAGTTACCTTAAAAGGCTCAGACCATTTGGATCTCAGCTTCTGATTAACGTTTCAAAGACACTTCATCCAATTCTAAGTTTCAATGATCGCTAGTCAGTATATAACCCAACTAAATGAGTTGGGGTCAAATCCCACAGGGAGTGGTACGTGTTTAAGATTCAATAGGAAAGTACGAATGTAATCAAGTAAGTCATAGGAATAGACATTTACGAAATAAAAACATAATTCAAATCATGGGGTGACACGATGTCAAATAAGGGGGTTTTGGTTTTTAATTATCAAATATAACAGCAACAAATAATACGGAATAACAATAATGAGACGGGTTCTTGGGATGTGATTCGATTATAGTCTAATGTAGACAAATGGGTAATCGAAACTATTAGGAAATAGCTGAATATTAGTGAATAAGCTAGACTATAGAAGAGGTAAACTTTCTCTCAAATAATTTACCCCGAATCAAGTCAATTTCTCTCAAACATCGACAAGCATGCAAAATAAGAACAACCTATGCCTTAGTCCATTCACTATCTCGAGCTGAATATGTGGAAAAGGGTTTAGGATTCACTCTCTCGAGTTGAACCCATGACAACCCAATACCCATAGACCATCAATCCATAATCTTGGTTTTAAAACCTCTCTCAAACAAGCCAAAAATACAAAGGTAGAACTGCATTTGCAACTACAATTCTCAAATTAAACCACAATTACTGAATGAAATCACTTCTAAACAGCATTTAAACTAACAATTAGCAATACCCATCAACTAAATCAGTTAATAATCACATAATCACACCCTAAGAATTGGGGTTTTAGCTAGACATTGTAAAAAGATAAAAATTGTTACCGAATTGAGTTTCCACAACTAGGTAAGATTGATTTCGTCTTTACAAAGGTTCAAATTGAAGAATCTCAAAAACCCACTTCTAATTTCTCAAAAGAGAAAAACTTCAATTCTTCAAAGCTAAGGAAGAACTTGTCTCAATACTCGGAATTCAAAAATTTGAAAGTATGATACTTATTGATAAAGAGCTACTAAACTAAATATTCAAAAATGTATTTATAGTTGCCAAAAATATGTTGCGAGGGACATTCAGTGTAGTAAATCAAGCTCGCCGATCAACTCGGCGATCCGCCTTTGGTCAATTCCATCGCCTTTTTGCCTTAGCGTTCAACATCCTCCGGGTCTGTAACTTTGGGCGATCTAACACTGCATCGTGGAACCACTCGGTGATCCACCGACTACTCCTTTCTCTCTCCAACTTGATTTTATCCTTCAGGGCTTGGCACATTGGAACTTTAGGCGGTCAAGAGGCCGTTTGGCGACTCCCCCAGTAGACTTGGCGATCACCACACATATTTTTCTTCATTCTTTCAGCTCACTTTGTTCCTTTTTGCAAATTAGTGTCCTTGCTTTGTTCCTCAGTCCAAATACCTGGAAATCAAAGGTTTTACATCAGTTATTGGCATAAAATAAGCATTTGAGGACACTAAATCATTATCGATAAAGCCCCAAATGAGTTCAAATCTCGGACTCATCAACACCCCAACTTAAACTTTTGTTTGTTCTCAAGTAAAACTCAAGTTCAGCAGTTCAAAAAGGATGTCTCAAATAGTGCTACACAAGACTCAATCATGAATGCACACAATAAGACTCAACTTAATCATGCAAGGAACAATTGTGCACTCAATGGTTCATGTTGCGACTCACCATTACCAAAGATTCTCAAGTTCACAATACTTTCTTCAAATGCAAGTTCAAGCTCAACAAAGGTACTCAAATACCCTCACACAAAGAATGATTCCATAATCACACTCTATTTTTCAACAATTTAGAGCTCCGGAATCACCTGCAACTCTCACACTCACAAAGATGAACACATACATGACTCCACCCATAGGTTTACCCTTATTTTCCAACCAACATTCGTTTCAGCTCACTCAAGATAAAAAAAAAAAGTCTTTTCATGGCTTGTAACGAGGCTGAGTGTAAAGGTATGGTCATTTTGGTTCAGTGGCTGCTATCCTCATGAAATATGGTATGAACAATACTTTCTTTCCTTTTCTTCATCATTCTTATTCGTGCTTAAAAATCACCCCATTATTTACTTTCCATGGAATATCGGACACCCCATTTGCTTTGCAACTTCCACAACTTTATTCCACGACTTTTTCATTTTATTTTTTTCCCCTTTGTTTTTTTTCTTTTTTTTTTGTATAGAGGGGTTCCATCTTTCTCAAGACCAAGGGTACAGGGGGATTTCCTCACACTTCTTGATTTACCTTCTCTTTTCACCACACCCCCAACTTAGGCTTTTGGCCTAAGTTGTCTATTCCAACAAACCACATCTCATGAGGATTATGGATGAAGGGATAAATAAAGGTCACAATTGCATCAAGTTACTTCCAAGAAAAAGATAAGGCTCAAAGGATGTTCAGGAAAAGTTCACACACTCACAAGGTTGTCCACAAAAGAGGTATAATGTCAAATTGTTTCACTCTTTAATTTTTTTTCCTAAGATCATTTCAAGAGCTTGCATCACTTCGTCAACCGGACCAACGGGGAAAATTCTAGGTGTCATCACACAAGGTTCACGGTAAGCTCATCACACAAAGCATTGGCACCAATATCAAACAAGACTCCACACTTTCGCTAGTGTGCAATGCTCATCAAAAGAGACTCAATTCGATAGTCGGCTAGTCACAATGAGATGCAAAAATTCCATATATTTCCTATGCAACTTCTTTTGGCCTCATCATAGCCGCACATTCATTTTTGTTCGATTGAGAGTACTATTGAAGTCATCAGTATTGATCATGACCGATACTCAAATTTGCACAATAACAACCACAATTATATACACAAAAGGTGGATTTTTTTCAGAAGGGTCCAAAAACCATTAGCAATTAACACAAGGAGCCATAAGCTCAAACATCCACAAAACAGTGCTAAAACACAATTTACAGCACAAAACCCAGTATATAAACAAAAGTAATAATCACAAGAGGTAGGTATGAAAATACCTCACCCCACCACAAACAAAAAAGAAATTTCTCCTCAAATGCAATAAAATATCCAAAAAGTCAATAAAATGGACAGAGAGGGAGGTAAAGAAAAGTCCTACCTACACGGTTTCTCCATCTGTCGGGGCATCAATGACCAGTGTATCATCAGCAGCACTCGATCCACTAGAGTCTGCCATGGACGTCTCTGTTTGCGATGTCTGAATCAATGACTGTAAAATCGTCTCCTCCAGATCTGGAAGGTCTCTATAGATGCTCTTCTCTCCCACCTAAATCTGCTCCTTGTCGGTTTTTGTGGATAGTAGCTTCTCTTCTAGAATTGTCCGCAACCCATTAACTTTTACTCTATTGAGTAGCCTGGGAAGAGGAATCTGTATTGGTGGCACTGGAGCCACAGGTGGTGTCGGAGCTGGCACTATGTCTGCTGCAGAAGAAGTGGCTGCTGGAGCTCTAGATGAGTCTGGGCGAGACCTAGCACGGATCTCCGCTCGCCTGGACCGTAGTGGCTTGTCATCATCTGACTCGGGGAATACAACTTGGGAGTCTAAGGACACTCCCTCGCTGCCGGAGTTGTGCTTCGGAACCGCAGTCACGGGTCTCTTCCCCTTGCCTTCCTTTGGAGGCTCTGTCCTTCCCTCTTTAGGAGGATTAGCTCCCCCTTCATTTATTACTATGCCCTGTGTTCATTTAGGGGGTAACATGTCGAGGTTGGTTCTAGCCATATCTGGAAAAACATCAAAAAGAGTTAGATTCATTTCAAGAAAAGTTACAGAAAAACAGTTGTAAAGAAACTCGCCGAACCGATCGACGAGTCACCGAATCACTTTGGCAAGCCAAATCAGGCTCGCCTAAAGGATTGGCTCAAAATTTTCTCAGAAAAATGGCATGTCGGCGATGGGAGAGGGCTTTCGGCGAATCACCGAAAACATTCGACGAGCATAGACCAGCCTGCCGAAAGTTATAGTGCATTTTAGGGGTTAGGGGTGCAAAAAGGGTGATCAAGGGGAATTCAGCAAACCACCGAGTGGTTCGGCGAGCTCGATCTAGCTCGCCAAACTACCCAACTTGCCTACTTTCTACCCCGACTTCCAAATTCAACCTCGGAACCCCAAAAAACAAAATCAAAACATGTACTCATTCAATTGAACCTAGACCCATAAGACCCATACCACTGGGATACTCAGACTACTCCCGGTTTGGCCAAAATTAGCCATTTGACGACTTACTCCCATAGGAATGATGTCAAATGCTCCATA
Organism: Solanum tacnaense; assembly: GCA_029582525.1. Taxonomy (NCBI): domain Eukaryota; kingdom Viridiplantae; phylum Streptophyta; class Magnoliopsida; order Solanales; family Solanaceae; genus Solanum; species Solanum tacnaense. Next base: position 14,225 of record JAJOOD010015802.1, on the reverse strand, counting down.
GTCGGGCAAAATATGTCATTTAGCACAATTAAGGGCTACTCAGACTTCACCCGACTAGACCAAACAACAAATTAGCACAACCCTTCAATTTTGACAAATTTTAAAGCACGAAAATTTGGGAATTCAACAATTAATCATTTTAGGCTAGATATTCAAATTAAATTCGAAAAATAAGCACACAATCTTGGATTCAGAGAGGTCCAACACACATCATTAAGAGCAAAACGATTGAAAATGAGTAAAAATTTCTAAATAAAAGTTTGAGGTTAGGAAAACCAGCCTTTTATGCCGAATATATACTTCGAAAAGCTAGGTGGCAAAGAAATCGTACTCCGAACACACAATTGACGACTAAGAAGTAGTAAAAACATGAAAATACGAGAAAATATAGTGCGGGTATGATTTTGGGAAGTTAAAAAGTGAGGGAATGTGAAAGGGTTTGAAAGTTTAAACCTTTGGCCTTTCAAAACCGTCCAGTTATCGCTCTTTCGGTGGTATTAATTTTGTTCGCCGACCCACTCGGTGACACACCAAGTAGGAACTCACCTCGCCGAGTTTTGCAGGACCTCCAGTTATTTTGGGGGTCCAAACGGCGGACAAAGTCGCGATCGCCGACCTGTTCGTTGACACGCCAATTTGCTCCTAGGCTCACCGAGTTTTACAGACTCCAACCTTAGAATTTCTTGAGCCCAACGACAGTCTAAGTCAGGCTTGCCGACCTACTCGGCGAATCGCCAACTGGACATTTGGCTCGCCAACCTACACTTTTCAAACACATTCTACACTTCAACCTGCAAAATCAACACACGATTATTTCTAAACAAAATGAAAGCAGTAAAACTTGGGTTATCTCCCAAGAAGCGCCGTAGTTAACGTCATGGCACGAAGCAATTCCTCACTCAATTTTGATTCATGTGGTAGAGATGAGACAACACATGACCTATTTGGGTCTCCAGTAGCTGAATAGAGATGGAATGGGAAGCAGTCATTTGATTCAACAGTGAGACGTTCTCTTTTATCTCATTCAATACATTGTCGTGTTCTTCGACCTTGTGGAGAATGAGTGAGAGTATATCTTCTATTTTTCCACTTTCGTATTCCTTGGGCTTTATACGCTCGTGAGAGGGAATGTACTGATCTTTATTTTTGTCTGGTACCTCCAATTCCATAATCTGTTTGGCCACGAGATCTAACTGAGTCAACATTGTGGCCAAACTCTGGTCCTTCTCAGTCGTGTTGTTGGTCTTGGCCATCTGATCAAGGAGTTGGGCTACTATTGCATAAGGTAGTCGTGTGAGACCACCTAGAGAAATTTGGCAAGCCACTCCTCTGTTCTCCGGACCAAAACCTCTATAGAAGCAGTCCAGTAGCATTTTATCTGAGATTCCATGAGCTAGACATTACAGCAATATTGACTTAAATCTCAGCCACAACTCACGGATTGACTCACCCTCCAATTGATTGAAAGTTAGGATGCTATCCCTGAGAATCATCAATCTCAAAGGAGGATGGCCCATTGGGTCACCATTGCTATAAGACATGCTCATTTCTTCTGTTCTAAACAAGCAACATGAAAACCAAAACTGAAAGTAAGTAGATTCAACTATGACTAACAAGAACAAAATTTAACTTAATCGAAAGAATCTTAACCAACACCACTCCCCGGCAGCGGCGCCATTTTGATTAACGTTTCAAGGACACTTCATCCAATTCTAAGTGTCAACGATCGCTAGTCAGTATATAACCCAATTAAATGAGTTGGGGTCGAATCCCACAGGGAGTAGTACGTGTTTAAGATTCAATAGAAAAGTACGAATTTGATCAAGTCAGTCATAGGAATAGACATTTACGAAATAAAAACATAATTAAAATTAGGGGCTGACACGAATGTCAAATAAGGGGCTTTTGGTTTTTAATTATCAACTATAACAGCAACAAATAATACGGAATAACAATAATGAGATGGGTTCTTGGGATGTGATTCAATTATAGGCTAATGTAGACAAATAAGTAATCGCAACAAATAGGAAATAGCTGAATATTAGTGAATAAGCTACACTATAGAGGAGGTAAACTTTCTCTCAAACAATTTACCCCAAATCAAGCCGATTTCTCTCGAACATCGACAAGCATGCAAAATAAGAACAACCTACGCCTTAGTCCATTCACTCTCTCGAGCTGAATGTGTGGAACAGAGTTTAGGATTCACTCTCTCGATCTGAACACATGACAACCCAATACCCACAGACCATCAATCAATAATCTTGGTTTTAAAACCTCTCTCTCGAGCAGGCCAAAAACACAAAGGTAGAACTGCATTTGCAACTACAATTCTTAAATTAACCATAATTACTGATTGAAATCATTTCTAAACAACATTTAAACTAATAATTAGCAATACCCAAAAAGTAAATCAGCCCATAATCACATAATCACACTCAAAGAATTGGGGTTTTAGTTAGACATTGTCAAAAGATAAAAATTGTTACCAAATTGAGTTTCCATCAACTGGGTAAGATTGATTTCGTCTTTACAAAGGTCCAAATCGAAGAATCTCAAAGACCCACTTCCAATTTCTCAGAAGTGAAAAACTTCAATTCTTCAAAGCTAAGGAAGAACTTGTTTCAATACTCAGAATTCGAAATATTGAAAGTATGATACTTACAAATTGATAAAAATCTACCAAACTAAATGTTCAAAAGCGTATTTATAGAAGCCAAAAATATGTTGCGAAGGGCCATTTGGCGCAGTAAGTCGGGCTCGCCGATCAACTCGGTGATCCGCCCTTTGGTTAATTCCAACGCCTTTTTGCCTTGGCCTTCAGCATCCTCCGAGTCTGTAACTTTAGGCGATCTAACACTGCATCGTGGAACCACTCGGTGATCCGCCGACTGCTCCTTTCTCTCGCTAACTTAATTTTTTTCCTTCAGGGCTTGGTACACTAGAACTTTAGGCGGTCAAAAGGCCGTTTGGCAACTCGCCAAGTAGACTTGACGATCACCAGACATACTTTTCTTCATTCTTTTAGCTCGCTTTGTTCCTTTTTGTAAATTAGTGTCCTTGCTTTGTTCCTCAATCCAAATACCTGGAAATCAAAGGTTTCACATAAGTTATTGGCACAAAATAAGCATTTGAGGACACTAAATCATTATAAATAAAACCCCTAATAAGTCTGAATCTCGGACTCATCAGCTTTCCAGGAAATAGACGAAGTCTAGAATTGAAAAGCAACACTAAATCACCAGGACTGAATGTTCTCTTCTCAATATGCTTATCATCATACAACTTCATCCTCTCCTTGTACAGTGCGGACCTCTCATACGCTCTCAAACGAAACTCATATATCTCATTAATCTGATCCAGTCTCAGGTTTGCAGTTTCACTCCATCTAAGGTTTAGCTTCTTCAAAGCCCAGAGTGGTTTATGCTCAAGCTCAACTGGCAAATGACATGCCTTTCAAAACACCAATTGATATGAAGACATACCAATAGGCATCTTGAAAGCTGTCTGATATGCCCATAGAGCATCATCCAACTTTCATGCCCAATCTGTCATGTTGGCATTCACTGTTTTAGCCAAAATCGCCTTAATCTCTCTATTAGACACCTCCACTTGACCACTGGTTTGCGGATGATAAGGAGTTGCCACATTGTGCGATTTAACCCCATATTTAGCCAGAAGTGCACTGAATACCTTGTTGCATAAATGGGAACCATCATCACTGATGATAGCTCTGGGTGTGCCGAACCTTGAGAAGATATTCTTCTTCAGAAAACCAGCAGCACTCTTGCTATCATTCTCAGGCAAAGGAACTGCCTCAACCCATTTGGACACATAGTCCACTGCCACCAATATGTACTTATGCCTATAGGATCTCACAAATGGGACCATGAAATCAACTCCCCACATATTAAACAACTCCACCTCCAGAATAGGTATCATAGGTAGCTCATGGCACCGATAGATGGCTCCTTGCCGCTGGCACACATCACAACTTCTTAATATATCCATCGCATCCTATGAATTATGGGCTAGTAGTATCCACACTGAAGTATCTTGTGGGTTGTCTGTGCACCTCTATGATGGCCACCTATTGGAGAGGAGTGGCATGCCTCTAGAATGTACAACATCTCAACTTCAGGAATGCATCGCCTAATGATATTATCAGCACACACCCTATACAAATAAGGTTCATCCTATAAATACTTACCCACATCATGCAAGAACCTCTTCCTTTGATGAAATGTCATCCCCTCAGGCATCAAATCACTAACAAGAAAGTTAGCAAAATCAACAAACCAAAGAATACGATCAAGAGTAGCGGCAAATACCTGCTCATCCGAGAATGAATCATTTATTTTGAGCTCGAGTTTCTCTTTATTTTCAGCCTTCAACCGAGACAGGTGATCAGCCACCTAGTTCTCACAACCTTTCCCATCCTTAACCTCAAAATCAAATTCCTGAAGAAGTAACACTCATCTGATCAACCTTGGCTTGGCATCTTTATTTACCATGAGGTATCTCAGAGTTGCATGATCTATATGGACTATCCCTCAAGTACCCAGCAAGTAAGCTCTGAATTTCTCGAAAGCAATACCACCGCCAGTAGATCCTGTTCAGTAACTGTGTAGTTTCGTTGTGCTCCATTTAGTGACTTGCTAGCATAGTAAATCGGATGTGACATCTTGTTGCGCTTCTGTCCCAACACAACTCCAAAAGCAGTACCACTAGCATCGCACATTACCTCAAATGGCTCAGCCCAATCTGGGCCAATGATCACTGGGGCAGAAATCAACCTCTCCTTTAGGCATTCAAAGGCTCTCAGACATGACTCAACAAAAACAAATTTCACCTCCTTTTCTAAAAGCTTGCACACGGGGTGTGCAATTTTTGAGAAGTCCTTGATGAACCGCTTATAGATTCTGGCATGTCCTAAGAAACTTCGAACACCCTTCACACAGATAGGCGGAGGCAACTTTTCAATCACCTCAATTTTGGCCTTGTCAACCTCTAACCCCTTTTGTGACACCTTGTGCCCAAGGACTATGCCTTCCTTGACCATGAAATGGCACTTCTCCCAGTTAAGCACTAGATTAGCTTCTTCACATCTATGTAGGGCTCTGTTAAGATTAAGCAAACAATCATCAAATGTGTCACCTACCACTGAAAAGTCATCGATGAAGACCTCTATTGTGTTCTCCACCATGTCCGAGAAGATAGACATCATACACCTCTGGAAAGTTGCTGGTGCATTACATAGTCCAAATGGCATTCGTTTAAACACAAAGGTACCATAAGGACATCTAAAGGTGGTCTTTTCCTGATCTTCAGGAGCAATTGATATCTGGTTGTAGCCTGAGTATCCATCTAAGAAACAGTACCACCTTTTTCCAGTCAACCTGTTAAGCATCTGGTCCATGAATGGCATCGGGAAGTGATCCTTCAAAGTTCACTTGTTCAGTTTCCTATAATCCATGTACACTCACCATCCAGTGACTGTTCTTTGTGGGACCAACTCATTCTTTGCGTTCGCAACCACAGTCATACCACCCTTTTTGGGCACACATTGCACTGGGCTGACTTAGTGACTGTCAGAAATGGGGTACACCACCCCAGCATCAAACCACTTGATGATCTCTTTTTTGACCACCTCTTGCATATGTGGGTTTAACCTCCGCTGGTGTTCAATGCTTGGGTTGTAGTCCTCCTCAAGTTGGATCTTATGGGTGCATATACCCGGAGGTATCCCGATGATGTCAGATGGTCCACCTAATAGCTCTTTTGTACCTTATCAACACTTTGATCACAGCTTGAACCTATTAATCATTCAAATCTGCAGCCAGAATCACAGGTAAAGTGTTGTTAGTTCCCAAAAATACATACCTCAGGTGACTGGGTAACTGTTTCAGTTCCAGCACATGTGGCTCCTCAATAGATGGTTTTGCTGGAGGACTTGGCCTGTTTTTCAAATTCAAGTCCAGTTTCTTTGGAGCATAAGAGTGTGCTCCCATTCCCTGTAAAGCATTCACGGTCTCTACATTGTCAGACCGAAAATTAGCTTCAAAGTTCATCAACATGACTGCTAATGTTTTAACAGTCAGCCTCTCCTTAATGGTTGCTCCCATCTATTCTTCATCAAAAACCTCTATCGCAAACACCACATTATATGTCATGTGGCAGTTCATTGACCTGCAAATATTAAACTTTACCTCTTCTTTGTTAAGTCTAAACTTCATTTCTCCTCTCTCAACATCTACTGATGCTCGTCCTGGGGCCAGAAATGGCCTTCCTAAAATTATGGAAACCTCAAAATCCACTTCGCAATCCAAGATCACGAAGTCTGCCGAAAAGATGAACGTGTCCACCTTTACGAGCACATCACATAGGATGTCCAAATGTCGCTTCACTGACCTATCTGCCATCCTCAACCTCATTATTATGGGTTTTGGAACTCCTAACCCTAGTTGCTTGTAGATGGCCAGCGGCATCAAATTTATACTGACCCCTAAATCACACAAGGCGTTTGCAAATTTGATTGATCCGATGGTGCACGGTATGGTGAATGCACCCGGATCCTCCTTCTTCTGAACCACAGACCTGGTAGCAATAGCACTGCAGTGATGAATATTGTCAGTCAAATCAATACTTACATCTCTTTTCTTTGTGACCAAGTCCTTCATGAACTTGGCATATCCTGGGATCTACTTTAATGCTTCCACCAGTGGGATATTCAATGATAGTTGTCTCAACATGGTGATGAATTTAGCTAATTTCCCATCTTCGGCTTTTTTTAAGCTTTTGAGGGAAAGAAGGAGGTGGTCTTGGGATCTTCTCTAAAGGCATAGTTCCCTCAACCCCTTTCTCTATTGCTCTTGCTTGATTAGCTATTGGCTAAGCATCCTCTGAGTCATATACATGTTCAGCTTCAACCTCCTCTCTTCTAGTTTGCTCCAACATCTGTTCATGTTTAGTACCTGCGGAAATTAGGTCATTAAAAATCTTACCACTCCTGGTGGCGATAGCCATGCAATGCCCGTACTTCTTAGTATTTTGAATAGTGTCACTTGGTAGTGAGCCATTATTTCTCTGATTCAGTGAGGCTGAAAGATGCCCCAACTGCTGCTCTATTTACTTGATGGAGGTGGTGTGAGAATCTACCAGTTGACTCATACTGGAGAAATCACCTCTCATCTCTTTCACCCCTACATCAGTTGACTCAACTTTTTGAAGCACCTTAGCCATCATGTCTTCCAGCTTAGACCCGCTGGAACTACCACTTGCCCAGTCTCTATTACTTAGAGGCACATACACACCACTCCGATAATTTCTATACCCATCTCTATTCTGTCACTTTCCCTGCTCTCTGTTTGCTGACCTGTCATAATGTCCTTCTCTAGAATAGTTCCAACCTGCCTTTCCAGAGTTGTAACCCTGGTTTCCTGAGTTATAATTCCGAAAACTTCCTTGGTTGCCCAGATAATTAGCTTCCTTATCTAGATTGATATCTTAATCTTCATACCTGTTTGGCTATCCCACAACATTTACCTTTTCAGAATTTGAGACAATATGCTTCGTGAGTAGATCTATTTGGGTCCTCATGTGTGCCATGTCCTGATCCCTTTCTTCTTCTATTTTCCTTTGATAAGCTGAAAGTTCAAAAGGTTACGCAAAATCTCCTATTTCTACATCCCTAGTGTACCATGACCTGTTATTATTTGACACCTCGTCCATCAGTTGCATGCTCTCTGAGAATGGCTTCCTCATAAATGATCCTCCACACACTGCATCAGCAATAGGGTAGTAACCTAATTCAAAGATCTATATAAAGCATGTTTTAGATATCTCTCAGTGAGATCGTGGTTTGGGCACTTCTTCAGCTTTTGGCTGAATCTCCACCAAGTGTCATGCATCGCTTCTCCAGGTAGCTGCTTATGGGCACTTATCTGATCCTTCATCTACAATTCTTTTGATTCCGAAAATAATCGTTCCAGGAAGGCCTCCTTCAGTTCAGTCCAAGTCTTGATTGAGTCATGCGACATCTCATTCAACCAGTTGATTGCCTCTCTAGTAAGAGACAATGGAAACAACCTCAATCTCATTGCTTTTTTGCTAACTCCAGGGATTTCTTACGATTTGTATTTCGCCACAAAGTTCATCAAATGTTGATTTGCATCATCACCAGCTGCACACCTGAACATACCTTTTAGATTCAGCAGTTGAATCAAACTGCTGGTGATTGTGTATTTCACACCTGGCGGTAGTGCAGGTAACAGTATCGCTCTTGTGGCTCCAACTCCATCCAAATCTAAGTCATCCTCTTCATACATCATGTGAGCTAGATACTGTGCTTGACCCCTTGGAGCTAGTGGCTGGCGGTGGGGAGGAATTATTTATTCCACTCCTGGTTGTTCATCCACCACCCTAGGCGGGTTATTCACAGAATTCTGTTGAATACCTCTTGCAGCAGTTTCAGCCTCCAATCCCACAATATTTGCCTCTGAGCCTCAAATTCTTGTGCATTCACCATTTTCTGGGTCGTAAGGAATCAATGGAGCTCCTTTACTTCTGGTATTTGGCATACACAGTCGAACTAACCTGAAAGAGACAGACAAATAACAAGACGTAAAATTAGGAAATATAACTACAACTCGAATAAAAGCTAGTAAAACACTTCTAAATTGAAATTCCCCGGTAGCGGCGCCAAAATTTGATACGTCCAAACTTACACCTCAATTAAGAGATTTAAACGGTTGAAGTCAATTTATACAACTCAACGTGAGTTGAGGTCTATCCCACAGAGAATTTGTTTACAGAAATGTTTTCACTATCACGCTTACTCAAAAGTCGTTATTATTTCCTAAAGAAACAGTTATGGAAAGTAAAATGGGTTTAGTTGTGATATTCTAGTAACTAAAATTGGTAATCAAAATCCAGATTAACATTTAACAGAGTTTTAAGTTCTAAAGTTGTTTCGATAATTAAATGAAACTAGGACTGTGTTCCCCATAACATTACATCTAATGTTTTTCCGTCATTGAGTTCCAAGCAATTTATATCTAGAAAATACATACGAGTTAAATATATCTTATACTTCTCAACCTAATCAGATAATTTTCAATTAAGTTCTCTCGGTCCTAGAGTGTTACTATCTTTACCCTCGCTTACAACAATGTTAAACCTTTTTTCTCTCACACTCAAATTTTGACTTCATTTCTCCCGGTTAATTTAGCATGTTCCTAACTATCATTTTTCTCTCGAACAAATGACAGACACAGGATCACTCCAATGCGTGCACTCATTTGAATACAAGAATAACGAAAGCTAAATTATAATTTGCAAATATAAATCTCCTATCACTCATTTTATGGAATTACACTTTGATTTACGTCATAGATCCCACAATCCCAGTTGTTGTATTTAGCCACTCATGATTTCACGTAAACATTCAGAAATATAAAATGAAAACATGTTTAGAAAGTACTTACGAGAATAAGCAAATCAACACGCCACTTTTATAATTCAAGAACTAGAAATACAAATTTCAAACTTGATTCAATGTTAAAATCGAAAACTAAAGCTAAGAATATCTGAAACTCATTCGTCGTTCAAGGTCAGAGGAGATAAAAATCTAAAAACGACCTAATTAATTCAAATAAAGTGTTTTCAAAAGAGTCCTAGTCGAAGTAGGACTGAGCTGTCGGACACTTCACGACCACTTCTACGACTCGTCAAGGGCTTCATGGTCCGTGAAGCCTCTCATGGTCTTTACTTGGCACTTCTGCAACTTTGGATCTTCAAGGTCAACACACTGAGTAGGTACCACGAGCAACTCCATGGACTGTCATAGGGACCACGGTCCATCATGGTGTCCGTGGTCTTTACTTGGTCACTTCCCATTTAAGCTCCTCGAGGCCTAAGCACTGGATTATCTACACGATTACCACTACTGGCCGTTATAAAGATCATGGCCCGGAGGGGCTTCCGTGGTCTTCACTTGGTTGCCGTTGCACTCCATCTTCCCAAGGCCCAAACACTGACTCAGTTTCACGATCACAACCACAAACCGTTATGAGGACCACGGTCTGTGAGGTTATCCATGATCTTTCCTTGGTCCAACCTAATCTCAACTCCTCCAAACCTTCATACTAGAAATGCTTCACGACTGGCACCACGACCCGTCTAGGTGCTCGTGGTTTTCACTTGATCACAATCATCTTCTACTTCTTTTTCCATTTTTTTAAGCAAGCAAGAATCTATCTACACATTTAACAAAACACATCAAAGCATACAAAAATACACTCGATTCTAATATTAATCACTAATTTTCAATCATCGAATGTGCCAAGATTTCGCAGTACATCAATGGTTTATGGTCCTCTGAACCCTTTTTGGGTGGCCAATCCATGGACCAGACCCATGGTTCATGGCTCAGTCCACATGTCGTGACTGGCCTCCATCGGATGGCACCAAAGGCTGGTGAAAGCTTGCTATTATCCCCTTCTCAAAGTCGGGGTTTTATGCACATACTCCCACGAAATGCCTCATGAGTCGTGCTGACTTTTCTATCAGCCTAAAATAACCCTTCTGGAGCTGATGGAATAGTCAAAATCGGATTCTGAGATCATCTTCCTGAATTGCGTAGAAAAATGACCAGTCAAGGTTCAAAGGTTCTAACACACTAAAACTCGCATAAAAATCAAACAACCAACTAGGTGACCGAACTATCAATCCCAGCAAGTCATAAATGACGAACAAGTGACATAAACACAAAATATGACTTCGACGTCATCACAAAAATGTTTTTGCATAAGATTGAGTTGTTTAGAAGATTTTCTGCATTTAAAGTGACTTACCTCGCTATCGCGACCTAGTCCTTCTATAACAACGCTGTTGTAGAGGTATTTCCCGTTGTAGCAGGAATTGCGTATACTGATGTAGTGGTGTGTCACCGTTGTAGTGGCTTACATAGGACATAAACTCAAAAATCCTTCCAAAATAGCCTATTTTGCAACACATGCTCAAACCTTGACGTTGCAAACAAATCTCTTCTTGCCAAGTTCAATATTTGGAGTCTTATTTACCCGAATTCACTTCAGAAAATTTCTCCGTACTCCTTAACATCTTAGCAATAAGGAAAACAAACTCTACTTAGACGTTTTATCCAATCCTTTCCTTGCATTGCTCTAGGCCCCATTTTGCTCAAATTTTGTCCAAGACTAGTCTAGCTTAAAATTTTCAACTCACTACTCTAGAAGCTTTCTTGTCTGATTTCTTTTACGATTACCTCACACATAACGACAGGAAGGGTCATTACATATATATGTTAAATCATCTACTATACAAGAAAACATACACATATATGAATATATAATCTATTAAATCTTAATTAAAATTGAATAAATAATTATTCTATAATAAATACTATATCAAAACATATGATTAATAGTATATATCTCATGGTTAATAGGATATATCCAATAATTTTCGGAATAGACTTTCAACCATCACAAGTGTTAGAATATTTAATGTTTATACACATGGTTAATAGTATATACTCTAATAATCTCTTACTTCAACTTTAAACTTTGACAATTAGTATTAGAATATAATATGTCTTAATTCATGGTTAATACTCTCTCAATTTCAAAATAAATGGTGTTCTTAGCTTGGACACACTCCTTAAGAATATTGTTCATTCCTAGAAAGTAATTAAGTTGTACTTTTACTAACTTCCTCCTAATAATTATTTTTTAAAATATTGTAGATTTTTAGTAATTTCTTGATTAGATGAAACTTTCTTTATTTGAATTTGGAAGAATGACAATAATGACCGGACAATAATTCAACCTATTTAATAATTAAATCCTTGTTCTCCTATTCATGGACGTCAAGATTGAAGGAACATAATAAAATTAATACATAAGCACTACTAAAAAACTGCTTAAAAACGACGGATAGAAAAGCGACGGATGGCATCGCTCCAAAAAGTGATGCCTTTGCCACACTGTCCGTCGCTATTTAATAAAAATAATTATTTTTTAAATTATTTTACAAAAAGTGACGGACGGCATTTCTTAGTCCGTCGCTTTTTTTTGCGGAGTTTTGCGCTAAATATATATAATTAATAATTATTTATTTAATATATATAGAGACGCCGTCCGTCGCTTTTTATTAAAAATAATTATATATAAATAAAAAAATAACCACGTTGTCTGTCATTTTTATTTTGTTTTATTTTATTAATTAATTTTTAAAAAAGCGTGGGACGGCATCTCTTAGTCCGTCGCTTTTTGCTCAAACTATCAAGTCAATTATTTTAAAAAGCAATAGACAATGTCTCTTAGTCCGTCGCTTTTTGGTCAAAATATTGGTCAAATATATCTAAAAAAAGCGACGGACTTAGAGACGTTGTCCATCGCTTTTTATTAATTATCTAAAAGACAAATTGCCATATTCTTATTTTCCTCTCTCTCTCTTCACTCTTATTCTCTTCCTTCTCTCTCGCCCTCTATATATATATATATATATCGGTCTCCCTAGCTCCCATCGCCGTCGACGTCGTCGCCCTTCCCCACCGCCATCGCTGGTCGGTCGCCGGTAGCCGTCGCTACAGCAGGTAGGGTTACATTTTAGTTTTTTTTTTTCAATTCTAGTGATTATAATTTATTGTTTGTTAGTATATTATTGTTTTCGTTTGTTGAGTTGTGTTATTCAATTGTTAATTTGATTTTATTATTGTTAGTTAGGTATAGATAATTGAAGATTTTTATTTTAGGGTTTTTTTTTAAAAAAAAATGGGCATTTTTAAATTGGGCATTGTTAGTTAGTGAAGAATTAGCATTTTTGTATTTTAGGACTAGTTTAAACTTAAGAATATGTAATTTGAGGTTGAATTGGGATTTTATTGGATTTGATTTTAGGACTAGTTAGTAAAGTGCTAATAATTTGAAGTTAGAAATTAGTAATTGAAGTGTGATGAGTAGATGATGAATATTTGAATGTCATGAATTTATATGATGAATGTTTGAATGTCATGAACTTAGAACTTGAACTTGAACTTAAAATTTGAACTTGAACTTGAACTTAGAACTTGAACATGAACTTAGAACTTGAACTTGATATTAGAACTTAAACTTGAATTTATAACTTGAAGTTGAACTTAAAATTTGAACGTGAACTTAGAACTTGAACTTGATGTTGAACTTGAACTTGAAATTAGAACTTGAACTTAGAATTTGAACTTGAACTTAGAACTTGAACTTGAACTTAGAACTTGAACTTGAACTTGAAATTAGAACTTGAACTTGAATTTAGAACTAGAACTTGAACTTAGAGTTTGAAGTTGAACTTAGAATTTGAACGTGAACTTAGAACTTGAACTTGAAATTAGAACTTGAACTTGAACTTGAACTTGAACTTGAACTTAAAATTTGAAGTTAAACTTAGAACTTCAACTTGAAATTAGAACTTGAACTTAGAACTTGAACTTGAACTTAGAATTTGAACTTGAACTTAGAACTTGAACTTGAAATTAGAACTTGAACTTGAACTTAGAACTTGAACTTGAACTTGAAGTTGAACTTCAACCTGAACTTGAACTTGAACCTGAACTTGAACTTGAACTTGAACTTAACTTGAACTTGAACTTAGAACTTGAACTTGAAATTAGAACCTGAACTTGAATTTAGAACTTCAACTTGAACTTAGAATTTGAACTTGAACTTAGAACTATAACTTAGAACTTGAACTTGAACTTGAACTTAGAACTTGAACTTGAACTTAGAATTTGAACTTGAACTTAGAACTTGAACTTGAAATTAGAACTTGAACCTAGAATTTGAACTTGAAATTAGAACTTGAACCTAGAATTTGAACTTGAACTTAGAACTTGAGCTTGAAATTAGAATTTGAACTAGAACTTAGAACTTGAACTTGAAATTAGAACTTGAACATAGAATTTGAACTTGAACTTGAAATTTGAACTTGAACTTGAACTTATAACTTGAAGTTGAAATTAGAAGTTGAACTTGAACTTGAACTTGAACTTGAAGTTAGAAGTTGAACTTGAAATTAGAATCTAACTTGAACTTGAACTTAGAACATGAACTTAGAATTTGAAGTTGAACTTAGACTTGAACTTGAAATTAGAACTTGAACTTGGAACTAATTAGCTTGAATATATAACTAATTAAGTTTAGAAATTAGATATGAACTTGAATTGAAAA